>JANHGN010000178.1:0-28514 GCA_024605025.1 Megaceryle maxima
CCTTTCCAGCTCCCAGTGCAAAGCACAGGGCCAGGAGGGCTGCTGGGGGGAAATTCACCCCAGCTCAGGCAGACCCACTATTGCTTTCTTCTAACACAAACCAAGGAACAGCATTAGCTTAGAGAAAACAGTACTGCCAACCCTTTTTCCTTCATTCACCTCTTTTGTTTCCATGCAAGACTCCCACAATTTTTTTTTTCTTTGTCTTTCCTTGTCTCCTACTTCAGTTTTAAAGGGGAAATTTATATATCCTACTAGCTCTAAAATGTAAATAATAGGCAAAACACAGGGTAGCCAAGCTACAGTGGCAAAGAAACCCTTTTGTTTCTGGGTGATCAAACATTTGCATGATTAAACTCAGACTAGGTAACATGTTGCTTTAACGGATTACTTTGTTTCTCCCTTGCAGCCCTTAACAGCCTTTGGAGTCTTCAGCTTTTCACATGTGACTTTGACTACTTCTTATCACAAATGCTGACATCTGCTTCTACAACAGTATCTCCTGGGCCACAAAAGGACTGAAAGCTTGGTGACCCTCCAGATTCTTGCCTTGAAGACAGTGCTAAACATAAGCCAATGACCCCAGTCATAACGGAGGTGCTGCCAGTTTAGCTTGCCAGAGTTCTATTGCACTGCAGTCTTGTAGTTCTCATTTCATAGCATGCTTGTTTTGTCGCTTATCGACACATTTTAAAACAAAACCAGAGTTGCGTTGTTACAACATGGCAGCAATAGGGATATTTTTCTCAGACATAAAAACCCCTCCTACTGGTCCCTTCCTGAGCCAGGAAATACAGAGGAAAATTTAAAATACCTTTCTCAGTTTATTCTATGGTCTGTGGTCATTTCAGAGGTCTTTAGGAGGATGCATGAGCTTGTGTAGGACCCACAGCAACATGCCGGAGCTTGAAGCTCTTCAGAGAATCCACCTGGAATGGGGATGTTTAACATCTTGCAGCTACTCTGGTTGGATTCTGTCCAGCTTCAGTGTCTTTGTGGCTCTGTTTACAAAAGAGCAAAATCCCCGGTTTCTAATTTGAATGCCACTAGTCATTTGTAACCTTAGGAAGTACAGTGTAGCCAAACATGATTTTTGCTCTTTTTCTTATTTCCACTCTACCTCTCCCCTCTTCCTCTTTCCTTTGAACTGCTCTCACCACTTGCCAGTGTAGTACAGCTTGTTAACTGGCTGCCACTCTGATTTTTCACATTTGCCACGTTGCAGTGACAAGACCATGTTGAGGCCCAGATGCTTCAGAGTAAATAAATAGCACATCTGGGATTTGGAAATGGGCCGGCTCTATATTATGGAAAAAGATGGTGTGGAAACAAATCAAAAAAATACACAGATGAAAACTGTTAACTCTGGAAAAAAAAAAAAAAAAAAAAAAAAAAAAAAAAAAAGCAGGCAAAAACTCAGGAATTACTACCACTTGAGATCTTGTGCAATATAATTGCTGAGAAACAGAAACTCAGTTTATACAGCAGTGAAATTAATGGCATTCCTGAAAAATTGATAGTTTATAATAATTGACCTCAAGCAACATAAAGGCAGCACAGGGTGGGAGGCTTGACTCCTCGCTGTCTGGCCTTCTTGGATGTGTTTGGTAACATCCCAGCTACTTGAATTCGCAGGCAAGCTGGTGGGAGGATGTTGGTGGTAGAGTGATGTGACTGCCCTTCTGGAGCCATGCTGCTGAGAAACGCAGCAATTTCCCAGGCCCCTGAGCAGCCTATATCACTCAGGGTGTGCCGGCCCCAGAAGCACACAGTGGAAAGAGACCAAAACAGAGGCAGCTGTGCTCATTGCATCACTCCCACAGTCAGAGGACCAGCAACCCTGGTAGATGATTCAGGAAGGTGAATCAGCAGCAACTACAGAGGGCTGCTCCCACCCACTTTCTGAGCCAAAAGTGCATGCTGCTTCCACCAAGGACAGGGAGGAGTTTCAGCAAGGTAAAACCAGGACAAAAGGAGTCAAGAAGGAGCCCAAAATAGAATGAAATTGTATCTTGGGACATTTCTTTTGGACAAGGAACCCTGCATTTAAAAAAACCCAAACAACCAACAACAAACAATCGAACAAAACCCCCCCAAAAAACCAAAACAAACCAAAATAAGCAACCAAACAAAAAACCACTCCAACCAACCAACCAACCAAAAAAAAAAAAAAAAAGAAACAAGAAACCAACAACTAACAAGCCAAAGACCTCAGATATTGAACTGACTGTGAGCAATTATTTTAAGCATTGCTCCAAGGGAGGCACACATCATGCAGAAAAGTTCCTACTTTTCATATGAGCACCAGTCCTACTGTAGAGTTATCAGTGGGATGCCAGATGGCCTCCCTGGTGGCATCCAAACCTGAGTTCCCCATCACAAATGGTGTAAGCTTTTCATTATCCAAGATTCACTAAAAGAGAGCAGCTCTCACTCTTGGCACCAGGAGGACACTACCTCCAGGTCTGCAGCTACAGAGTAGCTCTGGTAACAGAGGAGCTGGGAGCTGTGTTGAGGGGGAGCAAACAGAGCCTATGAGATCTGTTTTCTACAAGCTCTTTAAGAAGCAGGAACTTTGAGTATCGGTCAACAAGCTGACCAACCCAGTGAGGAGTGCTTTAAGCTAGGAGCAATGGCGAGGGAGGCAATGGCGAGGGAGGCAATGACCCGCATCCAAGTGAGGAGGAGGTGGACCAGGCTGACAAACAGAGGATGCAGGGTGATGTGGACAAGAGAGTCATCATAAACAACAAAACAAGGGTGAAGGGAGACTACCACTGGACCATTCCCTCCCATGGCTGGTAGGAGCAGTGCAAGCTGTGGAAGCTCTGGAAGAAGAGCAAGGAGTTACAGAAGATATGGGCAGTATATGTGATCACTAGGCTGGTTATCCTATCCATGAATGTTTTATGAAGATCAACAAGGGTCTGCAAGATGATGGAGGTCAAAAAGCCGTAAAATCCATGTGCACACAATGTGGGGTTGTGAATCCTGTCAGTGTCACCACTTCCTAGCAAGGGAATAGCCTCTGATCCCTTCAAGGGGTTAGTCTGAGAGCTGTGCAGGGGACCTGCAATACGGCATTGCTGTCTACTGTCCCATAGCAAATCATTTGCCCAAAATTCTTGGGGGACCCTGAATTACAAGGGTTATGGACACCTCTATCTTGGTGAGTAGAGGTGTCTAGAAGGCAGCGTGATGGTCCTGGATGGCAGGTTACACCTTGAACCAGTGTGAGTGAATGTGGAGACCTTCAGTCACTTGCCAGTTGTTTGGCTTCTCATGTTCTGGGCCCAAGCTCTGCTCTCAGAGAAGAGGACCCTGACCATGCTGTGTCCTGGTTCAGTGCCAAAGTCTCAGGCATTCCTTGTCCTACAAATACTGCAATATAATCTCCTCCAGACTGGCAACATCAACCCACTGGATGTCCTCTCCACAGCCCAGAGGAGGAGGCTGGCCTGCTGATGACCACCATGGTCAGCAGCTGGAGCCAAGGGCACAGTGGAAGGGAGCACATTGTCACAGTAAGCACCAGGTGTGCTTCAGAGCTCTATGCAGAATGCATGGGGCTGACAAGTGCTAGACATGCCTTTGGGTGTCAAAGGCTGCAGAGGAGATGTTGCCCACAATGTGCTTCGTGCATCACAGGGGTACCTGTTCTTTGCTGGAGTGTCCAAACCTTGACTGTTATGCACAGAGGTGGCTCGGCAAAGATCTCAGTGGGATTCAATGCTCTCATCACAGAAGCCAAGACTGGTTTTGATTTGCCAAGCAATTAATGTTAGGGAGTAGAACTTCGTCAGTCAAATCCTAAATATTTGTTTGTAAGCTGCTCTTACACATGAGCAGATTTGATTATTTTTCTTTCTGTGAACCCCCATATGACAGTAAAAATAGTTTTACTTGGCACAGCTAAGGATAAACAAATGAATAAAAGTCCAAATACAAAAATCTGTGACTTTGATAGTGCTAGAGTTCAGCTCAGAGCCATCTAGAAATGTCAGGGCTGGTTCTGCATTGGTGATACTTCTTTCAGATGCTGACTGTTTGCGGAGGTGATCCATGTTGCGTGGGTCTGCATTTGTTTCACAAGCTGAAATACAGCTTTCTAGTGAAAGCTTGGGGTTTGGAGAAGAATTTGCAATGAATTAAACTATTGAGGAATTAAAAAAAAAACCTGAAGTCACGAAGCAATGAACCAGTGCCTCTCAATCTGAATTTGTTTTGTCTATTTGGAAAAAATGCCTTCAGCTCATGTGGCTTTGTAAGTTTGTTTGTTTGTTTGTTTGTTGGGCTTTTCTTGTTGCAGCCCTTTTTTTTTTTTTTTTCTTTTTTAAGGATGATGTGGCTTTAGAATTAGTACATAATGTAAAACGCTATGTTAAACATTTCATTGTGCTTTCAGTTTAATCTGTTAAAGATGACTTACTAATACAAGGATAGATTTTATTATTATTTCTAAATTTCTCTAGAATTCTACTTTGTTTATTTACAAAGCTTAGTATAATGATGCTGGCTGGACAGTTTTTTAAAGTATAACTATTTTTTTTTCTCTGAGTGTAGTGTTTTGGGTTGGTTTATTTTAATCAGATAGATGGGTTAGGACTTCAGCTGTGCAAAATATGGATGACCTAATTCTGGATAACAAACCTCAGTTTTTCCTGAGACTTGTGTCCCTCCTGTCCTCTCAAGACTGTGAGCACAAAGCTCTCTCCATCCATTAACTTGGCCTGGGAGGGATCACCTTGCCTCTCATCAGGCAGATGTCTGAAAAGTTTGGAAGAGGAGTCAGTGGAGGGCTGGGACCATTGCCTGTACCCCCATCTGGAGGCTGCTGACAACAACCCCCGGCTAGCACGGGATTGGCTGATGCTTCACAGCCTGAGAGCATCCTGCAAAAATACAGACTTGAAAAAACAGAGTGTCTGTCAGAAAGACCAAGCCTTTTAGGCCCAGTGTTTTGGGGCAGTTTTCGCATGACCGTTTTGATAGGTCATCTCAATCCCTCTCTGGCGTGCTCAAACAACTCGGACTACATCTGTCCCCAGAGGTTGAACAGACATTCTCTTGGACAATTAGAATGGTCATCCTTGCCAGATTTTGAGTACATTATGTGGCTATATTATTTGCATCTACAGTCCTCCATTCATTAGCATATGCTAAGTACCAGTATTAATTGCCTTCTCATTCCACGCGTGTGTGGGTAGGAGAGCTTGTCACTGGCTGTGTGGTGGTCTGCAGCTCTTGTCTGTGTTTAATCTAGGGCATTTTTGGGCTTTCAGGAATGTACATATCCTGGAGAGAATCTGTTAACTTCTTGCAAAGATTTGCAAGGTTGTGCAGGTCATTCACTGAGGAGGGCAACTCCAGTGTAGGTAAGTCCTCATTGGGGAAGGGAATCACGGTAAAAAGGGACAGCAAAAGGGCTCTTCTGGGGGCTTTTTGAAGCTGGGAGAGCAGCCAGCCTGTGCTGGGCTGCTGAAGAGGTGTAGGAGGCCACACACCCCACCTTCTCTTAAAAGGAGCCTTTCAGGAGCACAGTGACTTAGTTGTTGCACACTGAGGGAGGGAGCAGCTGGTGGGCATCACCAAGCATGTCACCTCAGAGCATCCCAGCAAGAGTGGGCTCCCTGGGTAGGCAAACATCAGAACAGGGCAAGGTAGTTTGTGTGTGAGGATGATGATGGGTTCCCAGCTCAACCAGGATGCAGTGGTGGTCACTAGGAAGAAGACTGTGGCATCCTGAGCTCTGCACCCGCCAGCTCTGATGCAGATCCCTGGCTGGAACTGTCATGGGAACACGTTACCACTCAGGCATCAGGCTGCAGGGTTTTCCCAGCTCTTGCACTGGTGTGCGATGGCAGCAGTGAGCACACCTGTGGGAGGTGTGCACAGGTTGAGGAGCTCCTTGACCCAGCGATGGAGCCCAGGGAGGAGGTGAGACAGCTGAGAACTATCAGGGAACGTGTGAAGGAGATAGTTGCTTGGAGTTGCACTCTGTCTCCTGTGACAGAAAAACAGCAGGCTGTCAGAGCCCCTGCTACAGTGAACTCCCTGTCCTTTCATCACCTGACTGATGGAAGTGATTTAGAGGACATGGAGCAATGGCAAAAATTTCTTGCCTGATGCGGCAGGTGTGTCTCCCCAACAACCCCCCCATTCTCCCAGGTGCCCTTGCAGAAGAGGTATAATGGGATACACCTCTGAGTGCCAAGGGAGCTGGTAGGAGTCATTGCTGGGCTACTCTCCTTAATCTTTAAAAGTCTTGGAGAACAGGAGAGGTGCTTGAGGACTGGAGGAAAGCCAATGCCATTCCAATCTTCAGAAAAGGCAAGAAGGAGGACCTGGGTAACTACAGGCTTGTCAGCCTCACATTCATCCCTGGAAAGGTGATGAAACAGCTTATCCTTGACATCATCTCAAAATATGTTGAGGACACAAGGCTTATCACTAGTAGTCACCATGGATTCAACAAGGGGAAGTTGTGCTTGACCAATCTGATAGTGTTTTATGGTGGCATCACTAGATGGATAGACAAGGGGAAATCAGTGAGTGCGATCTATCTCAGCGTCAGCAAAGCTTTTAACACCATCTCCCATGGCATTCTCACAGCCAAACTTAGGAGTGTGGATTTGATCATTGGGCAGTGAGATGGACTGGGAATAGGCTGAAGGAAAGACCTCAGAGAGTTGTGGTCAATGGGGCAGAGCCTAGTTGGAGGCCTGTAGCTAGTGATGTCCTCCCAGGGTCAGTACTGGGTCGAGCCCTATTCAATAAATTCATCAATGACCTGGATAAAAAGATAGAATGGAATCTCAACCAGTTTGCTGATGACACAAAACTGGGAGGAGTAGCTGACACACTAAAAGGCTGTGCTGCCATCCAGTGTGACCTGGACAGTCTGGAGAGCTGTAAAAGGGAGAAATCTAATAAAATTCAATAAGGGTAAGTGTCAAGTACTGCAACTGGGGAAGAACAACGCCATGTATCAGTGCAGGATGGGACCTAATCTGTTGGAGGGCAACTGTGGGAAAAAGGACCTGGGAGTCCTAGTGGACAACCCTAACCCTAACCATGAGCCAATTGTGTGTCCTCACGGCCAAGAAGACCAATGGCATCCTGGGATGCATTAGGAACAGCGTGGCCAGCAGGTCGAGGGAGGTTCTCCTCCCCATCTACTCTGTGCTGGTGAGGTCTCACCTGGAGTACTGTATCCAGTTCTTGGCTCCCTGATTCAAGAAGGACAAGGAACTACTGGAGAGGGTCCGGTGCAGGGCCACTAAGATGATTTTTGAAGCTGGGAAGGCAGTCAGCCTGTGCTGGGCTGCTGAGGAGGGAGGTGCTACAGCACCTACCATATGAGGAAAGGCTCAGAGATCTCTTGTCTGTTTAGGCTGGAGAAGAGGACACTTAGAGGGGATCTTATCAATGCTCATAAACATCTAAAGGGTGGGTGTCAGGAAGATAGGCCCAGGCCTTCTCAGTGGTGTCCAGTGATAGGACTAGGGTCAATGGCCATAAACTAGAAAACAGGAGGTTCAACCTCAACATGAAGAAATACTTCTTCACTTTGAGGGTAACAGAGCACTGGAACAGGCTGCCCAGAAAGGTGGTGGAGACTTTGAAAAGCTGCCTGGACTTGTTCTTGTGTGATCTACTTCTAGGTGATTCTGCTCTGGCAAGGGGGTTGGACAAGATGATCTTTAGATGTCCCTTCCAACCCTTACCATTCTGTGATACTACATGAGTTTCCTCAGTTGAGTAGTTAATTTCTGGCTTTAGGATTAAGTATTTCTCTTACTGTTCTTGAGTTCTTTTTTCTTGTATTAGACATGCGAAAGTGTCTTGGATCAATGCAAAGCCTCTTATTAGTATTATGTGTAAGTTCACGGTAATATATCTCCACCTGCATCTACTATCAGCTTATTATATTTGATTTTCTCCTTGTCTTTTGTAGCTATTGAAGTACATTTTTCCCCCTGTTTACAGACTGACCCTACTACTGAATGGCTTTATGATAGCGATCCAGCTTCACAGTGAACTAGCAATTTCACAGGTGTTCAGTTCTTAGAGACTGTATTCGCCGTCTCTTTTTCTTCAAGGTATATATCTAAAAACCTAGTAGGAACACTCAGCTAAAGCTATATGAGTGTTTTTTCTTTTTCAGTTTCATGCTCAAGATAAGAAAAAGAAAACAGGACAAATATCATGCATGAGTTGAATCAAATCACTCTTTTGGAGAATGACTGGTGAAACTAATTGACATACTTGCTTATGTTACTGAATCTTCTACTTTTGCTTGATCTTTTAACTTAGGTTAGTTTCTTTTCATATTATATAATGCTTGCTGAAAAGTTTCATTAGGAAAACAGCTGTGTGAAACATTATAGCAGTTCTGAAAGTAAACACTTCATGTCAAAATAGTTCTGCATTGATAGCTTTATTTCCTCCTCAAGATTCCTCGGCTTAAAAACTTTTGACCAAACTAATTCAATCCAAAATCAGTATCACTGTGAGTTTGACTAATATTCCATTTTTGGTACATTCACTACTGAATATATCTTTGATATATATGTAGTGTATATATCTATTTATATATATATATCTCTGATATATATGTAATATCTCTGATATAGATATAGGATCCCTAAACCAAGCACCTTGTTACAGAAAGTCTTTTTCTTTTACGTTGTTGTTTTTTGGTTTTTTTTCCCTGCATCTGCTACTATTAATTCCTTAGTAGGTGTTAGAAACATTTCTTCCAGTGCCAAAATCTTGCACTGAGCCCACGTTTCCCCACAAAGTATTCAGTGTACCACCTTTTGTGATTAGCACTGCTTTTCATGTATACTTCCCAGAGGGCTAATCAAAACAACTGGAAATGCTAGACAAAACCACTGCCACTAAGGAACAGAAGGATCTGCTCCTACATCTCACCCATTCCGCACAGGAAAGTTCTATTTTAAGCGGTAACTGGCTACTGTTGTGCCAGGCAACTCTCCTTCACAGCTACTGTTACCGGGGTGTTGTCAGGTGTCTTTTGAATACTAATTCCATTCCTTCTGATGTTCCTTTTCAAACAATCTTCTGGTTTTTCAAAGAATCTTCTGGGTTTTTTTGTAGACAGTTATTCATAGCTGAACTGGAATGGACATCCCTATGCAGTTAAATATTGGTGGTTTGCTTTTTTTTTTTGCAATCTACTGATGGCAAAGCTGTTAAGAAAAGAATCCTGGAGGCTACAGGATTCCTTTCAACAGGAGAAGAGTCCTTTCTTATAAAAATAAAGGAACTAGAAGAAGCCAAGAAGAAAGACAGAAAAGATTTTCTTTCTTGCTAAGCCAATATAAGTATTACAATGTAACTGACATTTTTCAAGGATTTCTGTTCTACTGGAAAAGCATCTTAAAAAAAAATGGAAAAGCATCTTACAAAACCAGTTTCCAAAGTTAGTGTCTTTCAGGATATACTGAATTCTCTGTGTTGTAGCTCCCCTTTGGCAGGACAAACTAGCAATGTGTTTTGATGCAGACTCCATCACCAGGCTCCCATTTCTATATCTGACAGTGACAATACCTTATTTTCCTGTCCCTGATATGCTGATAAATAGTCAAGATAAACAGAATTATATTCTGGAGAGTCATTCTCTGACAAAACCCACAGTGTTTTGGATCCCATGCCACTCCCTACTTAAGTCCTTTCTCCCATTTTAATTTATCTATATCCTCAAGCCTTGAAAATTTATTTAGAATAGCTCAGTACTCTAAAGCTTTCGTTGGTCTTTTTGTAACACTGAAGGGGATGCTGGACATCTAAAGAAGCACTGCTCTGACTTACCATGTGTCATGATACTAATGGGAAAAAAAAAAAAGGATATTTACTGAAAATCATGCTCTTTTTTTTTCTTTGTTGCTCATATTCCTATCTTTAGCTCTGGACACCATAGGAAAAAAAAAACAAACCCAAAACAAACAAAACATCAAAAGTGGTAGGGGCACTGCTAGAAGCAGAAATATTGCTATATAGCTGAAAACCACTAAAGGACAGTTCCAGTCTTCCCTTCTAAAATGCAGACAAACTTTCCAAGCCTCAGGGTCAGGCTAGCTGGTGTGTTTCCCTCTGGCCACCTTCTCTTTTTGCAAAGACTGGTACTATGGGTGAGGGACAGCTATGTGTATTTCCACCCTCCTTTCCTCGTTACTGGTTTTGGCTACTTTCTTTCTTCATTACTCGTTTTGCCTTCATCTTTTCCTTCAGCAACTTGATTCCGCTTCCACCAGCTCTGTCATTTTTTGTAAGGAAAATCGGACACGAAGATGTAAAATTATGTAATTTTTTAGGTTTCCTGTGAACATCTGGAGAAGTCAGTGTGCATGCAATATCTTCTTGAGACAGCCTATGAGAACAAAATCACCAATTTACTATCCTTTACTGGCCTGAAGCAGGGCGATCTTTACAGACCCACAATCCCCTTATCTTTCCTCTCCCCTTCTTTGCCCCCTGGGTAGCAGTGGTGATGCTTGACACAATGGCAGGACCAGACCTCTCTCCAGAGTCCTGCGAGGTCTTCTGGGCATTTTGGTCAGGCTATAGGAGGAAGAAAAGAGGCCCACAATATTTATCTAGCACAAATTTGGTGGTGATAGGTTTCATTCTCTGCAGAGCAGGTTCAGTTCAGGCTTACAAGCAGAGATCTGAGTCACCAAAGGAGAAAAACAACACACTCAAAACCAGTTTAAAATGCAGGGGTTTTCCCCCGCCACTGTTCTTCTTGCTCCCCAGTCCAAGGTCTAGGTTGAACTTATCTGTTCAATGAATGCCAGGCAGAAGCCACGTATCCACCCACAGATTTGCAGTTCAGTGGAAAATCTCCTCCTTTTCAAAGCGTATGTTCCCCAAACCAAGTTCTCTCTCCCAAACAACGCCTTAGACCATTCTGGCTACAAGAAAAAGCCTTCAGAAAATGTACTGATGCAAGGCAAGGTGCCACACTCCACAAAGATGCTAAAACAGTAAGTTCAAGACTTGGAAAGTACCTGCCTCGTGTGTGTACCTTTATTGAGACTGCAATATACATCTTGCTGAAAAAGGGAAAACACAGTGAGAGGTAAAATCTAACATCACAAAACTAATGAAAAGAGTTGTTGTTTTCTGAGCTGGTTATACATCTTCATGGTTAAGTCGTTAAAAGCTATTGTTACTATAGCTGACTTTTCTGAAATCGGTGAGACACACGTTCCTGCACACACATCCATGTACAACCTTCTATTTTTTTTCTGTATGCTGCATTTTTTTTCAGCATTGTGAGATATATATATATAAAGAAGTAATGAGTAAAAAAATATTTCCAGCTCATTTCCTGTCATTCATTAAGTTATTTGTACATTTTCAGCCATGAAAGAAGCCACACCTTGGTCTGCCAGTTCCAAAAGTCTTGAGCTGTCAAAGAAGCTTTTGTTAATAGAAGATGGGAATTGACATATAGAATGTTTGATTTCTTACCCCTAGAACACTGTTCCTGTTACTAAATAGGGGACTCATAAGAGTGAAATACAGGCTTTCGACGTGCTTACTTTCTCACACAGCTTTCTGCCATTCTGGAGATGGAAGCATAAGCTGATTTAATCTACATTTGCTCAAAAGGAAAGCATTTATTCTTGTTAGAAATATCATTAAAAAAAAAAAAAACAAACCCCACACCTGAAGAAATATTGAAGTTGTGAAAAGGTTTGCCCAACGAGAATGAGATAAACTTCAGGATGATGAGAAGTCTGGAAAAGCAAGAGACTCAGTCTAAAAACTAGGAAATTAAGAGTGAAAGAAGAATTCAGGCACAGCTATTTCAATCAAAAAGTAATAAGCATGTGGAATAAATTATTGCTAGGTGAAGCTATTGAAGCAAGTAACAGGAATGAATTTAAAAGACAACTAGACATCTTTATGAAGAGAGCAGAAGCTTCACATTTTTCCTACTTACATGCTTTGGATTAGATCCAGTAAAGGACTTAGTGTCTAAAAAAGGATTTGGGAGGACTTTAACTGCTTAAATCCAGAAATACATCCAAAAAATCCCAATCAACTACTGCAGATGCTGGGAGCACCTGAGTCACATAGTGCCGAGAATGCTGAGACCTAGGACAGAGTATCCATGCCCTCCAGTTCTCTTGTCAGTCCCAGTAGAATGGTGCTGTCTTCCATCCCAGTCCAGATTTGAGCTGGTGTCCCCGAGGGGCCTGATGCAAAAAACATTTTTGAACTATGCCTAATGCAAGGCAGGAGACTGGGTCCTCCACAAAATATAGTAGAAGCTGACAAATAACTTAAAAATTATGAGGGGTAGTGCTAGTCTGTGCCATCTATGATATAGTGAAGGTTGATTATGCAGAAGGGCATTTCACACTCAGTAAGTCAGAGAAAAAGTGACAATATGCACCAGTACATCCTACTAGGTGGGCAGATGGGAAATCCCAATACCTGGTTGCTCTTTCCCTGGATTGTTGCCGTCTTTTGTATCACACAGTGTTTTTATTTTTCCTGAATAGCAGTGATGGTTACAAAATTTTTATTATTCTGGGACACTTTTACCATGGCTGATAAAAGACTTACACTGGACTCTCTGAAGTTTCCAAAATACTCATTTCATTATCTGTTCAGCAGCTTGAAGCTGCCAGTGGAGGGCACCACAGGAAGACTGAGAGGTAGATGTGGTTCACTGTCTGGAAGACATTAGTTAACTGGGCAATGTAAGCCTCAGATCATAAATACATCATAAATACATGCTGGGCTCTGACTAACATTTACAAGAGCCAAAGAGAGACAGAAGGCTCAGCTTCAGAAACTTTTAGGGAATTTCAAGCTGTCTGCAAGATGTCCCCTTCTCCCCCCATCGTCTCCCCACCCACCTAAATTACAATCACGTGTCATCAGAATGAATCTTGAGCCGGCTAGGATGAAAAACCATCTTGTTTTTCATTTAGTCTGAGTCATGCACCACTGAGCAGTTTGGATAGATTTTCCTATGGGTGTTGGGTTTGCGTGCACTGTGCATCTGAAGTGGAGCTGGAAGCAGACAGAGGCAGATGGAGGAAGGCAGGCGAGACTGTGAGAGGCTGCCTGGGGCGGGACCAGCAGTCCCAGGGACACCCTCCCACTAGACAGCCCCAGAGAGACAGCACCCCAGTGATGACAGGTCTGGGCTTCCTGAGGGCTTTCTATAATTCAAATTGTGCTGTGTAACCTCCCCAAGCCCTCATACTTAAAAATCAGTGAGCAACTGCAGCTATTTTGCAATGAGTCCAAGGTGTTGAAGGAGTTAAACCTCTCTAAGGTTTACACTGATTTACATCCTTCTTGCTTTAATGCTGAAAAAAAAAAAAAAAAAAAACCAAACAAAAAAAAACCCACCTTGACAAGATTTGTACTGACAAGAAAGTATGTTTTTAAATTTTTACTTATAAGCACATTGAACTGATTTTTTTAATTAACTTTCTGCATGACCCAAACAAAATGTGCTCAGTGATATATTGTGTTTGACTCTCTCTGATAAAGCTTTCTTCTTTACATCTAGAACAGGGGACAAGTGAACACAATGCTGGGGAAAACAGGGCAGAGTGTAATGTTGGAATACGGCTGGCATCTGGCTAGGAAGGTGACCGGGTCATTATTTGGAAGTAGGCCTGGGGATGGCTTGACTGAAGAAAAAGTCAGAAGCTGTTGAGAAACAAAACAACTCATCATGCAAAGCCAGCAGAGGCAAACATTCTTGCCAAACTGCAAGACACAGCGGGATGCTATTTTTAAAGCACAGAGGGCAGTTATAATTTGGAGGAAAGGTGAAAAATTACTTCTGAAACATCCAACTTCCCCCCCTCCCTTAAAGAATTTGTTACACTTCTATATCTGAATTTCTGGTAAAGTACAAGTGATTGCTTGTTTGAAGTCAATGGGTTAAGTAGGGAACACAGAGGCAAAGATGTGCTCATAGCTAATCCTGGCTCTGAGACTGTTCAGTCTTTGACCTTGAGCACATCACTTAACCTCAAAGGAACATCTTGAGGATTCATTAGCTGGTCGTTGCAGAGTTCTTTGAAGATAAAAGGGCTTTATAAGTGGCAAATATTATTCTGTGTTCTGGGACCTGAAGATTTTCAATGTTTGTGTATATAATAATTTTTACAGTGGATTTGCTACATAAAAGAAACCATAAATTTTGCTGGAAATTGCTGGAGTGCAGATAAGAACTCCCTTTTTCAACTGAGAAGATTTTTCATTGTACTCTTTCTCTCCCTTTCCATAAAACCTTTATAACATGAGACAGATTTACCAGGAAGATGCTCCTGAGCACCGGTGTAGCAGCCCATGGTATGGGTTCATCTGCAGTCAGGAGGTTAGACTAGCTGTGTGAGGTGTATTCCACAGATACCCTGTGCAAGAGGAATGGAAATTGGCAGTCACCAAAGCTTCAGCACCCTGGTGACAGGAGATATTAAAGTAAGCAAGAGCATGTAAGTGCTGTCTGTAAGGAGATGGTTGGCTCCATAGGCTTCAAAGGAAGATTATGCGTTAGCATCATATTAGGATTTCTCCTTTGAAACAGCTTTCAAAGAGGAAGGAAGCCGCACAGAGCTGTCCCATGCTTTATAATATAAGACAGGTTTTGATACATTTATAAATAAGATTACGTGGCACGATGCCTTCAACAAATGGGATTGAACTTCAATTCAGGAGTTGTCTCACCTTTATACCTTCCTAGGTCCTGCCTTTCCTTACATCACTCAAATTTGTGATAGTGTTATTGTCAGCAGCAGCATTAAGTTTTTGTACTAAGGGGAGAACTGTTACCAAAGGGCCACTTATTTAGGGTATCCTACCCCAGTAGCAAGCTGGGTGAGAGCATAGTATTGATTACCTGGCTAAGCCTGCATCCTACTGACAGCAAAGATTGTGATGCTCTCAGAGATAGAACCTCCTTGTACAGCTTTTAAAGATCTATCAAAGACAAGTCTGCCTCTTGACCATGTACTATTGAATTTATATTAATGTTGATACAGCACGCATGGTGCCTAAAGGCTGTGAGTGCCCAATGGACATGGGTTTGCTGATTCCATATCAATCAATTTCAGGCATGTTTTCCCCTTAATCTGGGTGAAATTGGCTGACTCATATCCTGTAGTCTCCATGTAGTTGAATTGCTTATTGCACTCAGTGGAGAATCTGACTGAGTAAGGACTGCCTTGTTTGTCCCATTGCCTCTGCAATGGTCAGGTGCATTTGTATATTTGAAATAAAGAAAGGCATACTGTAAAGAAATGGAAATTACATCGGGATGTTTAAGCACATAAGGAACAAAAATAACTGAAACTGTATTTCCTAAAGGTGAGGGCACTGAACGTTGCTTCTCAAAAGAGATTTTTTCACTTTTTTTTTTTCGCTTGGCTGACAGTAGCTGATTTGCTATGAGCTCAAGAAATATAGGGGGAAGAAAACAGAGAATTTTTTTACATCCCAGAATAAAATGCATTCATGAACAGGTAAGGTTTTTGTTTCTCACAGAAGTGAAAATCTTTCCCCCAGAGAACCCACACAGAGACAGGAAGCCAGGAGCTTCCAGAAAACAGTTATTTTGGGATCATGCTTGAAATGCCAAGCTGCAGGTAAGACAAAGTAGACATGCTCATGTTTGAATCTAAAGCAAACCTAACTTGCTTGGCAAAATGGGAAATCTGGAAACTCCTCCTGAGATTCTCCCGTCTCTCTCATCTCACAGTGTCTTCTCACTGGCCAGCACCAGGAAAAGCTTGTCACTGCAAAGGCAACTTTTTCTTATCCCCATATTGTCTGGAAGACTTTCTTATTTCACAGTAGGCATGATTACCGGTACTAGGTTAAGCATCTGGGCTCTGTACCTCTCTTTTTTTTACACCTACTCCCCAAATACCCAACAGGATACAAAGTGCTCTGCTGAGGAATGCTCTCAAGAAGGTACCTCCTCTTCATCTGCACAGGACCCAGCACGGGGGGATTCTCAACCTCTTGCAGGGGTACAACTTACTGAATAAGAAGTACAGAACCTCATAACAGCAGTGAGGTTATCTCAGCTCACCTCATCACAAATGGGAACTTGTGGGAGAATCATATTGTGCACAGCACGATCTGGGAGTAATCCAGCATCTGGAATAAGCAAACATTAATTACCTGATCTGGTTGGAGAGAGAACTGAAGCATGGAGAACATTTAATTGTCTGCACTATCTTTAGCCTGTCCGAAGTATTTTTCTATTTCCTATTACCTCTGTAGAAGAGACTTCATTTTTCCCTGTAAAAGATTTTAATTACATAAAATGCTCAATTAGAACCTTAATTTCCATTTTAGAAAAGAAATACACCATGTGAGTCACTGACTTGCTCTTAATTTCTCTAAGAGTCCTCCCAAACTTTTAAACAGATGCTCCCAGTTCTGTTCCCCTTAATGACGTCTGTGGGGATCCCAAACACAAGACTTATTACTGCTGCTCTCTACAGCCTTATTTAACGGGAAAAAAACCCACTCTAGATCCTGTGCCAGGCCTTCCTTCTCTTGGCTTCTCCCTCAAATATTTGTCTTGTAGACAGCCTGGAGGACAGCCAGACTGCTGGCTGGAGAGATCTGTGCTATAAGGAACTGATTTTGCCAGTCAGCAACTAAACATCTAAGTTTATAAGTTTATATTAGAGCAAATATAGTATAAAAGGAAAGCACCTGCAATGGACAAAGATGGGATTGTATGAAGCAACAAAGATAACTAAGGGTGGGCTAAGGAGAATTTGGCTTTGTGGATCAGGGAAGTGAATTGGAAAAGGTGAGGGGTTGGTAAGGTAAAGAGCTGGGGGAGAGCATGATGGGTTTGGGGGCAGAGGGAGGGATGGTGGGGCATGAGGCTCTGGGGACTGAAGCTTAGAACCAGCTAAACAACTTGGTGAGAGCATCCAGCATCCACCGTCATATATTTTACAGAGAAAAACTGTCATTTGACCACACAGATGCTGTGTTTTTCAGCAGATCTGGAATCTTGAATTTCAAGACTGTACTCACTCTCCCAATCACTTCTGGATGAAAATTTTCAATGAAAAATAAACACAGGAGCTCCTTATTCATCCATCTGCCCCCAGCTCCTGTACTGTAGATACAGTCACTCTGGAACTCCATGGCCACACTACATACCATTTGAATGCCCTCTTCCTCTGACTGTCCTTAGAGGTCCAGCTATTTGAATGCCCTTTTCCTCTGACTGTCCTTAGAGTTCCAGCATGAGCAGAATCCTCCTCATGACATACCAATGTACTCCAGCAGAAGAAGGAATCACTTCAGCAGTTTATGCCTGTCCACACAGCATCATGCATCAGCATACAGAAAAACATGAACAAGCCTTGAGGCATCTTGCAGAGGTTCTTGAAAGAATGCTGACATTTTAACAGCACCTTTGCCTTGGCTCCAGCATCCCACCTCCCTGCTGAGCTGATCAGAGGCTCATCTGTAATATTCTCGTACTACCTGTAGCTGGTTTGTGGTGCAGATAGCTCTGCACAGTGCTGCATTGGGCCCCACAGATGTACCCTTCCAGCAGACAAAAGGGCGATCTGAAGTTGCAGAGGCCAGCAGCATTTCATTGTCATAGGTGTCCGTGTCCAGCTGCCAGTGGGGCCTGTCACAACAGCCAGGAACATCAATGGAGATGATGTCAGATGTGACATGCAGTACCTGAACACTCGGAAAGGTTGAGGTACAGCTTAAGGGGGTGGGCTGCTGTAAGGGTGGTTCGATAATACTTCGATCGATGGTCGCCAGTAGGGTGATTCATGGAGGCCTGATGTGGGAACTCACGGGATGGTACAGAGCTGCAAAGGAAAGTTTCTATTCTTCTTATCAGAGGAGAGCTGTGAGAGTTGTCAAGGGAGTTTCTGTTCCTCTATCCGAGGGACTAGCTCTTCTTATCAGAAGAGAGTAGGCAAGACCGTACTGTCCTTGAACAGGACGCTAGAGTTCATTGCCAAGGATGAGGCAGCTGAAGATGAGGAAAGCCTAGGTGGGTAGGGGGGCACACGAACCCCATACTGGAGGGTGCGCAGCCACAGAAAGACCAGAGACCAACACTGCTGGGCAGGGTTGCCACCTTGAGCCTCTGCCTCCTGGCACGTACTGGCCACGTGTACCAGGACTCGGGGGCTCTATAGAAGCTGGACCTCAGGGGTGGAGAGCTGAGCTGCATGTATCCTGCCATCGAGATTGTGTTGTCTCCGTGGGGATGCCCACTAAGCACTAAGGTGCTCCCCTGCACCTGGGGACCATACATCTGCCTGGTCTGTATCTTAGAGTAAGTAACTCTGCTTTGCTTGCTTCGTAGGAATAATAGTTTTGCCTGCTTTGTAAGAATACTCGTGGTATGGAACACATACCATAAACAAGCCGTGATAATTAATGATAGCTTCATGCAGTATTGGTTGAATACACGGATCCTTGACACCCTACCACAGCTGCCATAATAGAGAATGACTGGATATAGAAACCTCTGTAAATTAACGTGGCATGCGTGGAAAAGTTCAAGGAAACGTATGGAAAATAATGAATCCTAGCTAAAGCTTTAAGCACTATCATGATACCATGTGTAATACCATTGCAAGCCTCTTGCTGTTCAAATCAGTGAACAGTGGGCATCAATCCATTTGGGGATGAAAAATTATAAATAAGCAGGTAACCAGGATATGAAAGTGAAGCCAACCTGCATGTCAAAGGAATCTGTGACAAGTGACACATTTTCACATGGATGATTGAAAACATGAAAAAGAAAAATGAAAGGTGGAATTGAAATAGAAATGAAAGGTGGAATTGAAATAGAAATGAATGAGAACTGGGGGGGGGGGGGGGAGAGAAGCAAAAAAAATTGAAAAAAAAAAAGTGGGAGGAAAGAGAAAGAGGAGGAAGGGGGGGAGAAAAAAAAAGAGGAGGGGGGGGGGGGGGGGGGGGGGGGGGAGGCAAGCCAAATAAATTGAAAATAACAAGATGTCAGGCAAGCTAGTGTTGACTGCAATAGCATAAACCACTTCCTTGATGTTATATTGCTGTCTTCCCAGGACTTACACCAGAGATTTACTTGGCCCTCTTATTTAATTACATGCTGATACACCATCATGAGACCTCATGGGAAATCTTGCAAGATCTTGTGACAGATATTAAATTAGCATTTGACTTCACCATAAATATAATCTGATCAAAACCATTTCATGTGTGCAAGAAGCCAAGTCTGAAAAAAAGAGTGATTCAGCTATAAAAAGAAATAGTATCTATAAAACCAATGTTATGGAAGAGAAGTAGCAAATGATCAGATATTTTTTTGCTTTGAATATGCAGCATGGGGGGTCATATGCATGATTTCAGATGTAGACACATCCTCTGCACTACACGCAAATTTTGATCAAAATGTGGCTGCAGTTTCTCAATTATCTTGATGTGAGCTGCTGTCCAAAGGATTGAGTGATGTTTTCTTGTCCTCTACAGCAAGTCAGTTGCTTCCATCTCCTCCCCTCTGCCTGCCCCAAGGTCTGCACAGCCAGAGCTGATCTAGCTCAAAGCACATCTTCTCTCTCAGGTATTTTCTGAGCAGAACCCATTCCCGCAGCTGACTCCTTCTATGGAAGCAGGAGAAAAGGCATCACATATGCGACTTTTTGGTGAAGCTGAGCTTCAGCACACATTTCAGGGTCCCATAGGGAAGAACTAGAGGAGTAAATAGACTTTACCTGGAGAGCTAAAAGAGAGCATGAATAAAGAGAAAAAATATGAAACTGGAATAATAGGAGCTTCCAGGAGTTTCTTCTCTGCTATATACCCACTAAGAGCATGAAAGATGTTGTTTGCCAAGCCCCTTGCTTATTCCTTGCAAACTTTGGCAAGACAAGGCAGCAGGGGCTACTCAAGGATGCATGGTTTTGGAGCTGCTGACAAGCATGTATAAGTCCATCCCTCAGTCCTAAACAAATCCTCCACCCTGCACAGCCTTTCCCTTAGCAGAGGTAAAAAGGCCAGAGGGAGAGGAGCGTGTGCTCTGTGGCAGTGTTACTGGTGAAGCCCATGACTAGTAGGGGGAGGACAGAAGGTATCACCCTTTAGATGCTTCACTTAATTTTTATTTGTTTTCTGGAAGTTTAATACTGGACAAACACTAAAAACTTTAATGTGTATCCAAAGTGGACATTCAACCCAAGATTTGCTCATGAGTGGGGATATAATGCTTACCAAGATTTACTTGGCTTCACCAAGAGCAAATGCACAGAATAAAGGTTGTGGTGAGTTTCCTGGTAGGAGGGGAGGCAACTTGTATTCACAGAGTGAGCAGCGAGCCAAAGGAACACTTTTTTTCTGATACATCATGTGACTATATAAATACATTCATTCTTATTGGAACTGCCTGTAAACAGAATAAAAGCAAACTGGAAAAAAAAAATGGACTATTAGACAGTGACCTTGGAAAATAAATGGTACATGTTTTTAAAACAGAAGAGAAAGGAATAGATACTATCAAGACTATTAAATGAGTAGTTTCATACTCTAGCATCAAGCTCTCTTAAAAGACCTTTTTTTTTTTTTCTCCCCTGTATTTTTTTTCTATTTCACATGTTCTTGTGATGCTTATTCTCATGCTGTAGTCATTAGGAAGTATGTTTAATTAGACTTCCTAAAGACAATAATTACATTTCCTTTCTGGGTGGTACCAGAAGCTGTGCCCTATGAGAAATAAATTCCTTACGACCTCCTAAGTATGTAGCTCTCACATTGCTTCCAGATGGAATAAGAAGTGAGGACCCCAAAGGGGAAAGCTGGGTTAAAGTTTGGAGGAAAGCAAAGTGTTTCTTTTCTTTCCACACTAACAGGAACCATACAGATTTTCTACAGGTTTTAGTTCTCTGTAAAATAGAAAGTCACCCATAATCCATTTTTTTTTTCCCAAATAAACTAGAGAAGAGAGAGATAAGAAATCTAGGATGACTGCTGCATCTGGTAAAAGAAGTGCTTTACAGTATCTTCGTAGCTCTAATGAAAGGTAAATAAGGTGGTTTAATTAGTTGCACATATGCTGCCTTAGTGGTATAAATCACTGAGTGGGGGTTGACTGCCCTGATTTGGAATTCTGAAGGCAAGAGCCTCAGCTGCAAGTCCAGAATATCTGATGGGATGGAAAAAACCATCTTCCCCTTAAATCATCTTAATATCTGCATATTTCTGGACTTAATGATGACGGTTGGTACACTTCAGAGAAATGTCTGGGTTTCTCTAAATGCCAGTCAGTTTTGTATGCTCTCAGAGGCTGTGTCAGGAGGAAGCTCTCTGAGGCGTTGGGACATCCAGGTCATGATTCTTCTCTCCTTTGTGGGAATTCCAAAGGGTACAGATGGAAGCTCTTAAGCTTCATGTACCACCTGGAAGTCATCCTGCCATGTATTTGCTTTGAACATGCAGGTCTCATGTCTCCTCTTCTAGGATGAAGGGCAGAACAAGGACATGTAAAAGGCAGCCAGATGCCTGGCATTTGTCCTCCAAGATTACAGTGTTATTTTCTCTGTTCTGTGATGACTGAGGTTTGGCCCAGCTGAGCTACAACTAGGTGCCTGAAAAGAAGAGGCTGAATTTGCTTTTTTTAGTTTGTGTCAATCTTTCCTTGAGCTGTGCTGCATGGTTTATCTCCTAGGGGATGCCAAGAGAGCCATGTTGGTGAGGAGCTCCTCAAAGGGAAGGTGAACCAGGAAGAGGTTTTCTCTGAAGGAAATGAAGACTTGGAGAGTATCTATCAGTGTTTAGACACAATCAAGTACATAAGAAAGTATTGACCCCATCTAGATGTCAGGACAAGGTTATGGGACAGCAAAACACAACTGCTGGGAAAGAGATGTCTTTGTGAAGAGGTCTGAGCTGACCTGATCACAGTGGGTACCCCTTGTTCCTCCTTCCTTACCATGGGTCTGCATGCTCGCCCCCACACTGCCTGCAGAGGCAGCCCCCACATACCAGTGCTGCAGCACCCACCCAGCCACCACCACACCTGTACTCATCAGCTGAGTCCTCATCGCCTCATCACCAAGCACAAAAAGTGTCCCCCTGAGACATGTTTAGGAGGCTAGTGACCAAACATGCAGATTTAGAGAGAAAGGTATCAGTGAAAAGTACATTAACATGATTTCTTCTGTGGCTCTCACGAGTGTTTTCTTGCCCGTGAGTGTGTGGAAACATCTGTCAGGTAAGGTGGTGCTCAGGTAACTTTTGTTATTCCTGGTAAAAAACAAAAACCAAACCAAACCAAACAGGCAAATATTTTAGTAGTCTTTTTACATAGCATTTTGCCATTTGAATTATTTTTTTCTGATATAGTTGTGATTGTCATTATTTGTATACTCACTCATGGCTTTAACATCTGCAAGTGATTTTTCTATACAGAGCTTTCTACACCTTTCTACCACATGTATTCTTATTATATAAGCAGTAAATTGCTCTATCCTTTTAAGGCCTTGACCTGTTATTAATAATTTTGTTTTATAAGTACAGTCTCAAAATCAGGACATCCCTTGTGCACTTACCACACAGGCTTCTAGTCCTCAAGTCTTAACACAGGAGAAATGCCAGAGTATTTAAAAGAGTGATTTTCTTTAAGAAAACATATGGAGTGATCTTTCAGTACTTCTGCTTTGAGAAGGATTTGCTTTGAAATCCTGTATGCATACTAAGACTGGACTGGAGTCTGCTACACTGCTTTGAAGTTCTGCAAGAAGTATACTTAATAAATAAGAGAACTGGCATTTTGTTACAGTTTGAATTCAGAATAGAAGGGCACAAAGACAGAATTTTAGAATCTTAGATCTGATTTTAATTCCATTTCTAGAGAAGGAAAATTAAGAATCTGATGAAGAAATTTGGAGGCTACTTAGTCATTGTAAATAGTGTGTGTGAACATTAGCACTGCTAACAGAATGCAACATGTATATCCTTATCTCATGCTTTGTGTCAGGTTAGGGCTGCACCCTCTCTGCTAGGTGCATCTTAAGGGTTAACCAGTAATGGCAAAAGTCTACCTAGGCTAATCGAAAAAGAAGCAGGAAGATTAATGTCCAATGACATCCATCAAAAGAGAGAATACATGGTTGAATAATTAAATTAAGAGTCTCCATAATGCCATTAATTATAAAAAAAACCCCTCAAACATTGAATTAATTCAGCTTTGAAAAATAGCTTTGGCAAATGGAATGACTACTTTTTGCAGTAACATATGCTACAGAAACACTATATTGCTATGAAAGTTAGCAATATGCATACTGTATGAGTTTCAGTCCCATCCAGAGGACCTCCCAAAGGTCAGTGTGCCATTTAAACCCTGTGAGTGAGATCGTAGACCCATTGCAGTAGTAGGAATTTTAGCACTGACTTCAATGGAAACATGCTTTCCCCCATATATTTTGAGAGGTAAATGAGCTTAACATGATGAACAGACCATCTCTACAGTCATGAATCTGAGCCACAGAAAACATTCAGAACTAATGGAAAAGGAAGACGTAGGACCTCTTTGAACCAAGCTCCAAAGAGCTGGTATTTTACTGTTGCAGGTAATAAGAAAGGACTTGTGATACCTAGAAAAAACGTATATGTTTAATAAAGAAAGTTGAAAAAAAAATCCATTCTTCCTAAAAAGATTCAAAACACTGGATATAAAAAAAAAAAATCTCTTTATTATATCCTCCTAAAGTGCTTTTAAAATACACACGTGTGTCTGTGTAGCTTGGCATGAATTATTGCACGTATTTTCCCAAGCAAGTTCCAGATCTGGAAAAGAAACCCTATTTCTTATGATTCTGAATCAATAGATTATTTATCAACCACATACATAAAGGTGATTCAACAGAATATAAAGATATAGATATCTGTGGTGTGGTGTTTGTTTTTTGGGTTTGTTTTTTGTTTGGTTGGTTGTTTTTGTTGGGGTTTTTTAATTGTTTGTTTTTCTTCTGTCATTTAATTTATGTCTACTTAATACTACTAAGTCTACTACTGACTTCTGTCATTTAATTAATGTCTACTTAATTTTATGTTCTAAGTAAAATATTTAAACATTTATTTGACATGATAGTATCTTCCTCCTATGAGGTACTTATATTTCTATAGGTACTGATTTAGAAAGGAATTTGGCATGTGCCCATTTTGGGGAGGGACTTGTAATAGGATGATATTACTTTTCAGCCATGTTAAACATTAATCCAAGCAGCACATAGTTTATCCCAAAGCAGAGCTCTCTGAAGGGAACTACTGCAGTTTCTTCCAAGACCCGGTTTGGGTTTTGTTTTTTTTTCCCTAGGCATGCCGACAAGCTGGTTGAAGTTAGGAAAAGGTGGGTCTGCTTCTCTTTCATGTCAAGACCCTTTGTGCCATTGTGATTGGGCAATGGGGTCTTGGCTGCATCTCTGGAGGAAAGCAAGGCAAGTACCCAAGCAACTGCAGGAGAAGAAACCTCCAGAGCAGGGGCAGCACAGAGGTGGCCATGGGCTTTATAAATGCCAACAGCAAAGAGCAGAGTATTTCAGACTGCAGTTGGAGAACATCTGTTAGGGAAAGCAAGTGTGGAAGACAAAAAAAGGCTAAAATGCCCATCGGGGAGAAATTGGTAGCTTTGCTGAATAGTGCATTAAGAACCACTAAGGGGAGCCAGAATGGCAGCAAATTGTCAAAGATAAGAAACATTCCAAAAGTGGCTGAAGGATCTCTGAGGTATGGGAAGAGAGGTCCTGGAGCTTGAGAGCAACAGGGGTGAGTGAGAGCAACCAGCGTCTCCTTCTGCCACTGGGAAAGAGACTAAACATCACCTTCATCATCCATGCAGAGAAGGGGTGTCATCAGGCACTGCTGGCTCTGTGCTGGGTCAAGCCAAGTGCTGGGGCCAGTTCTGCCACCAGCACCCTTACATAGCCTGTGATGCAATTCTGCATGATGCTGCTGCGTGACATCTACTGACAGCCCCTGATCGAGGGGTTGTTATGGGGTCACCTCAAAGCAGGGTGTGCATACTTTATCTCCTCACTTGTGTCAGGCAGTTGCAGAGTTGGGTGCTGTAGGTTTGGTTTTGCCTGGGAACACCACTGGGGATGGAGCTCAGCAGTTGCTCCATCCCCTTCTGCTGCCAAACCTTCCATCCTTCAAACCATGGCTGTATGCAGTGTTGCACTGTACTGTGGGGAGCTCTAAATATTTTCTTCCTTGTGGCTTCTTCCTTGCATGTGCCCCATGAAAAGGAAAAAGAAAATCACCATAAAACCCACCCTGACATAAGACATCCCTTCCTCCTAGTAGGGTCCACCTATCCTGCTGGAAAAGGAAGTTATAATATGTATAGTAGCCCTGAAGTGGGTAATACTAAAGACATATATTACTCTGTAATTTTGCAACCTTTTTTTTTTTTTTTTTTTTTTTTGGTAGATTAAATCTGAACGTTGTGAGTTGCAGTATCTTTTCCTGCAAACCTGCTATGTTTGCATATGGAGCTAGTGATTTAGATAGTGGAGTAGATGTTTAGCAGTGCAGGGAAACACACATAAAACTGACACCTGCTGTATACAAACCTCCTGCTCTGTATACAGGCAAAGTTACAAGGGAGGCATTTGTTGAGATCTTCACTTTTATTCCATAAACACTTTTGACAGGAGAAAAAAAAAACCTGCCTTGATAGGCTGATTTGGAAATATTTTAAAATAACCTGCAGGCATATAAATTTTGGAAACTGCACGGCAAGTAGCAGCTTCTGAATTAAACATGCAGAGATCTCTCTGTTTAAAGAACATGAATGTTGTGACACAGATCAGTGTGTGTCAGGAAGTTTTGAAAGTTAGGATGGTGTTAACGCCTCCATCTCCATTTAGTTCTCAGTTGCTTTACACAATGCACAATGCACAACCCTGACTATGTCAAAGATGGTCACTCAACAATGCATTTCCCTTTGGTGTTTCTACCATGAAAGTTTGTGCCACAGCTTCAAAGATATATAAATAGTTATTTATGTGTTTATGACACTAAAATGTATGCTAATATTTAAGTGGACCTATTATTTGGTGGTAGTATGTATGGACGTATGTTGTAATAAGGTGGCATATTGGTCACTTCTTGCAGTAGCCGATTCTACTTCTCTGAACTTTTTGTAAACAGATGCTAGAATGCACCATGGAGCTGCTGTGTCTGAAAACATACTGTAAATATTGTTTTCTCACTGGAGAACATTGCTAGGTTTTATTTGGCAGTAAAATCATTGTCTGAATTACAATCCAATGTCATTATATCATCTGCAACATCTGTAGTTAGGATATATTTGGCATTTCAAGGTTGGGAGGAGAGAGAAAGCGTCCTCACCAGTGCTGGGGCTTGGAAAGAGCCACAGGGGAATTAGGTTGCCTCCAAACACAATGTTGCTTTCAAATGCCTATTGTGTGGTGGAGAATGGCCTCTGGAAACTATTATTTTAGAAATAACACAAAACATCACTGTGCTGTGGAAACTTAGGACAGTCAACTGCAATTGCCGTATCCATAGAGGAGCACAAATAGCAAATCATAACGGTAATACTATGAGCAACAGAGTAATGGTTTCAGGCCACACAATGAAAGCAGACAGGGCCTCAAAGACCCTTCAGGACAGGACTGGGAATCACTTGGATAGGAGGAGAATTGTAGAAGAAGAGGCTGTGCCTATATCAGACAAAACCAAAAAGCCCCAGCTGATTAATCTTTTGGTTTTCTGCTTCTGCACAGACTGCTTGCTCCCATCTTATGGGTGAAGAGTGTAACTGAGAGCCTGGTCCTGTTCCTTTGGATTTATTGCTGCAGCTGGATTTCTTCCTGCTGCAGTCAGAGATAAGATTTTATTCTTGCTTGAGGCTCTTCGATCATAAGGCTGGCTTTGTGTTCATCATTCTGTGTCATTCATTCCTGTTGTTCTTTCCATCCTAATAAATAACAAGAAAAAAGAATGACTTGTAAGCCTAAACCTGCCCCATGACCATTCCCCATCCCCATGACCATTCCCAGTTAGTGATTGCCTGTAAGGTATATTGAGCTTCTCTTTTGACTAGATGAAAACAATTATTATCCTGCTGTTTACTTCATTTTCCTGATGTCTATTTTGAGTGGCAGCTGCAATATATATAAGGCTCACTTCCTTTCTGACCACTGTTGGCAAAAGCAGAATAGCAGAGCATGTACAAAGATTAGAGGGAAGGAATGAGCTCTCAGGGACTGAAGATGAGAGATTTTACCCAATCTTCAACCACACTGCTGTCAAACAAGACTCTGGTATATTGCACTTTTTTTTTTTCCCCAGAATTAATCTATAACCCTCAGGTTAGAACATCAGTCCAAACAGCTTGAGTCACCTAATCCACATATGTTATGCTCTTAGTTTTCCAGGCATATCAGAATTAAAAGCATATTTTGTACATATTTACTACTGAGACTTTTTATTTTTATTTTTCCTCAAGATGCTGCTTGAAAGACCCAAGTGTTCCAAAGCTGAGACAGCCAGCAAAACAGACCTGCAGAGGTGCAAGGATGTTACAGCATGGAGCAGAGAAAATGAGGCTTTGGCATAATAGAAAAGGGAATAATGAAGATGTTCCTGTCAATCAAGCATGTTTTTCAAAGAATATTTAATGATTTGCAGCTGGGTAAAAGAGCTTAATTATTTCTCATGCTTGTTAACAGTTGAAGAAGTGGATGAATGGAGAACACACTGTTTTCTCAGTGATACTCAGGTAAAAAGAAGGTAAGAAACAGTGATAGCTCCATGCTTTAGAAATACAGTTTTTAGATGAAACATCAAACTCTGGAGGATAGCACAAAGGCAACCTTTGTTTGACAAAACTGCTGGGGAAGAATAAGGAAGTGGCAACTGTGCCGTGTGGAAGAGACCACTCGGCAAGAGCAAGTAGGAGGAGGAGCAGCGGCAGAGCAGAAAAGTATCAGGAGGAAGTGCTCCTAGGAAGAAGATCTCCCTGTATTGAAAAGAAGAATATTTACTATTCAGTTCTTAAAAAGAAATAAAAAAAATAAAAAAAAAATCTCCTGGATGACAACGGGGCAGCGGGGGGGGGGGGGGGAAAAGGAACGGGAGGACTGGAGGCACCATAGAAGATACCACGCTGGCGGCGACGGGGGGGCTTCTTTGGTGCCCGGGAACCAAGGAGAGGCTGGAGGACGAGGGAGCATAAAGGAAAAACCAGAGAAGCTGTGCGTAGGGCAACTCTAGCCAAGCGTAAGGCAGAGGACGTGGACCACGTGAGTGCGCACGCGCAGTACGTAACGTGCCCCCTCTGTCCCCGTGCGCTTTTTCCCACGCTCTCTGCCGCCGCCTCGTGGTCGAAGCGCGGTACTGCAGCGCCGCGCCCGGCTGCGTTTTTCGGCGAATTTTCTGCGCTCCGGTTGTTTTTGGGGATGCAGGGATTACTTTGGGGGAGCCTACAGGCG
>JANHGN010000179.1:1012-17806 GCA_024605025.1 Megaceryle maxima
CTGTAGTGTTGTCCTTCACTCACCTCACACCTACCCCTGTTTTACTTTTGGAAAAAAGTAAAGGGGGGGGGTGTCTGCGGTGGTGACATTTCCTCTCATCTTTCTTGTGAATCTTTTTCCTATAGGAAGGTGTTTGCATCCTTGTTGGTCTGGGGTACAATGGGAAGGACCAGAGTGGAAAGCCTTTGTGGGATGCTTGTGCCAACATGAAGGTCTGGCTGTATGAGACAACACCTTTGTTCACAGGGACCATTGCTTCTTTCAACATCAACACCAACGCTTGGGTGGCCCGGTGAGCAGTACAGAATTCCCCTTCTATAACAGATGGCTAACATCTGCATCAGCAGAACCAAGATCTTAGGCTGAGAGCTAGCCTTAGACAAAGGATCTGCCAGTTCTCAGTTCTTAGGCTCTGTCCTCCATGTTTTGCTGCTGTGCCCTTTGAAACAGGAACTGGGTTAGATAGATCTTTTCATTCCATCTAAAAGAGCAGTTCACTAAATAGGCAAGCAGTTCATAGAATGGTGGGGGTTGGAATCGATGGCAGCAGGAGGGCAGAAGCTAGAACAGGACTACAGTGAGCTCTTCAGCCTGCCTGGTCAGAGCACCCCAGAACTGCTCTAACAGCTGGTTCCTGTACCATGACTCTCGATGCTCCCTCTGCAAGGACTCAGCCAGGTTTTGGTTCGGCGCTTGCTGGGACACACGACCAATGGTAAAATCTGATTTCTGTGGGCGCTGTCAGAGGAGCTGCTTCTCCCCACTAGCTGGGATTTCTTCAAGACAAGGGCCGAGGTAGACTTTGGCCTGGTAAGGGGAGCTGTCTTGCTGTTTGTCACCACAGGGTGTGCGAAGGCATATGGCCCCCTGAGCCCTGCATCGCTGATACGGAGAGGGGAGGACAGACAATAACTAAAAGCACTTCTGTTTCTTTTCTGCTCTAGTTACATCTTCAAGCGCCTGAAGTTCCTGGGTAACAAACTCCTGTCGCAGGCACTGGCCCTGTTCTTCCTGGCCATTTGGCATGGGCTGCACTCTGGCTACCTGGTGTGCTTTCAGATGGAGCTGCTTATAGTCATCGTTGAAAGACAGGTGAGCTGTGGCTGACTTGGGGGCGTGGTGTCTGGAAACTGCCACGATGAAGGAAGGTTTTAGGAAAAATAGCCACTCACTTTGGAATTGGTTTTCAAACGTGGTTGGTGTGGTTCTGTTCTCAGTTCAGTAGGCTGCTGGCCTCTGCAGGGGCAAGCCATAGATCTGCAGAACTTGGCTTAGGAGTAGAGGGCAGCTGTAGTGCTTTGGCAGCTGGAGAGATAGGAGGACAACCACAGAACGTTAGGGGTTGGAAGGGACCTTGAAATATTATCTAGTCCAACCCCCCTGCCAGAGCAGGATCACCAAATCAGGTCGCACAGGAACACACATTCCAGTCCAGGTGGGTTTTGAATGCCTCCAGAGAAGGAGACTCTGTAACCCTTTTGGGCAGTCTGTTCAGTGCTCTGTCACCCTCACCATGAAAGAGTTTCTCCTTACATGTATGTGGAGCCTCCACTGTTCCAGCTTGCACCCATTGTCCCCTGTCCTATCATTGGATGCCACGGAGAAGAGCCTGGCTCCATCCTCCTGACACTCACCTTTTACATACTTATGAAACATAACGAGGTCACTCCTCAGTCCCCTCTTCTCCAAGCTAAAGAGCCCCAGCTCCCTCAGCTGTTCTGCAAACACACGAGCTGAATGCCTCTGCTAAATCCCCCTGTACCAAGGGGACAATAGTCCATATTTAAATGTGGGGGGGACTGTCAGGGTGTTAAACTTTGACCAGGATGGGATATTTAGCTACCTTTTTAAACTAACAGCTTACTAAAAATCATTTTACACAGCTGGACAGATAACTTTGGTCCCAGAGCCTGAATAAACAGCCATAGGACATCCAACTGACAAGAATTCTGTTTTTTCTTTAAATTAGGTCATAAACCTTGTTCGGGACAGTCCTCCCCTAAGCACCCTGGCCTCCATCACTGCCTTGCAGCCCATCTTCTACCTGCTACAGCAGGCCAACCACTGGCTGTTTATGGGCTACTCTCTAGTGCCATTTTGCCTCTTCACCTGGGACAAATGGATGAAGGTATTTAGTAGCCACAGACAGCACCTGCAAGCAGCTCTTTTCCTGCCCTCCCTTCACATGTTCTTGGCTCAAAAAACCACTTAGTGATCCTTAACCCTGCCTTTCTCTTTACAGGTGTACAGGTCTATTTATTTCTTTGGACACGTGTTGTTCCTTACCTTATTAGTGGTGTTGCCTTACATTCGCAGATTAATTGTGCCACACAAAGAAAAGCTAAAAAAAGCAGAATAACAGCCAAAAGGTAAGGCTGGAGGAGGTGGAGGGAATCCCACCTCTGACCAGGGGGTGAAGGGGGGCAGCGATGTTACATCCCAAGGTGAAAGGCAAATCTAGCACTTGTCTGTTTTTCAGATTGTACCACCTGTGCATTTGTAGGAGTTGCTGTAACACTCCGAAAGCAAAGCATCACCTGCCAAGTTTGCTGTGTTGAAGGATGACTTTTCTCAATGCGAGGAGGGGGAAAAGAGGAAGCCCAGGGTCAGAGACCCAAAGGGAGAGGAAGGGAGTAAAGCCTCCTTCCAGACCCTCCGCCTCTATGTTGCCTTATCTCTGCCGCCATCCGGTGGACACTCGTGTCTCTGCTGATAGCAGCCGATTGTAACAAACACTCAAGGCGGGCACTGTATTGGATTGGAGCCACCTTCTGACTTTTCTACATTTGTCATCCAAGATAAAAATTGCTCCTGGTCTTTTTATATCGGCTTCGGCTCTTTTATCGGCTCTCGGGTGTCTCGGTGGGAGAGTGTGAACCAAGCACACCCACCAAGCAAGGCGATTCTACTCGACTGAGCAACACCAGCTGCAGGGTGAGCAGGGCACAGGTAACAATTTCAGGTCCATGACAAGTGGGGGCTGAGCCCCTGCTGCAAAGCCATCAAAGCCTGTCCCCATACAAACCACGAGAAAGTACAATACACAAGCACCCTTACCAAGGGGGACCTTTAATAGGAGGGAAAAGGCTCAGCGAGGCAGTCTGTTTACAGTCAAACTCCTCCAGAAGCTACATGGATGAAATTGAAGTCTTTGCCCTTCCAGGAGCCCAGAGTTGCACCAGGTCCATATCTAAGTAAAAAAGCCTTTCCAGAGTGTGCAGTCACTGTATAGAAGTCTACCACGATGGCAGGAGCAGGTCATACTACTCCCCAGACTTCCTCAAAGGCAGTAGTAATTTTAGCACATGTCAGGGCCGCAGAGAGGGGATAGTTGCTGATGGAGACCATCTTTTCTGTATAGTCAACATTGACCTGGGGGGAAGGAGAAAGAAAAGAAGAAAAAAAAAATTAAAAAAAAATAATAATAAAATCAAGGTGCAAGTTTTCCCTTAGTCCTACCTCTCTCAAGTGGTTAGAGATGCAGAGTTCTTTTCCAGCAGGAAAACTGCTAACCCTCCATAATACCCTCTGGGGGAGGGACAGAGGGGTCTCGAGTGTTACAGCACTGGGCCATTTTTGGACAAGCTTACCTGGGGAGGTGAGGGTGGGGGAAAAAAAACCCAAACCAGCAAAAACACACACGCCACACTCAGGAGGAGACTGAAATCTATGCTGATAAAGATTTCTACAACTCCAAATAAAGAATGCACGCACTTACCGATCCGTGGGCAAAAGCTCCCACAACAACAGCCACTGGCTCCTCCGCAGGAACCAGCTGACGCAGATCTGATACCTTTGGGACTGCAAAGGAGGTACCTATCTTCATACAGCCCACAGGGAGATGAGCACTGACTGGATTTTTAATCACCTGCAGAGGGTTGATAGGGGTGTAGAGGTAAGAGACCCTGTCACGCAGCTAAGTCCATTGTCAGAAAGCCTCCTCTGTTACAAGCTGCTGCAGAGGAACGCTGTAACGTGACCTGGGAACCAAGCATGTTTACCTTCAGCAACTTCTGAGGGCCATCAGCTGCTCGAACACTGAACTTATGCAGCAACTGAACTGACAAGAGAAGAAAATTACTTCAGCCATCTGTTCTTTAGTTGGAGGAATCTTATCTACCTAGCCATCAGAACTGAAGTGGGCAAGAAGTCCATCTTCAAGTTTCTATCATCATCTAGAGCAGTCCTAACTGATGAGCAAGTTACTTACAGTCTCATGCAGGCACTCCCCACTCTATTAATGGACACAGAGTTGCACTATGCATCCTAGAACTCGACCCAAATTCCACCACTTTCATGTTTCTAGTCTTTTCTCAGGGTGAGATTTTTAAGATTGGCGCATCTTTTTGATTCTGCCCAAAGTTCTTCCCCTCCTAACCACCATCCCAGATTATTCTGTGGCTGGTATAAAGCTTGAGCCACTTACCCATCAGACCACAAAACCGATCAAAAGTTCTTGGGATTCTGGTTTGGGGATTGACTTCAATTAGAACATTCTTCTGGGTACGGATATAAACCTGCAGGAGACCAGCCCGATTCAGAGGGCTGTCCATGAGCATTAGGAGGCTCTGAAAGAGAAAGACATACCGTAGGGGAAATATAAAGAGAGAGGACTCTTGGAAAATGTGATGGAGAGGGGGGACAACGCTGAGACAGATCATCCGACTACGCAGGTTCTGCTGTAATGCAGAGAGAAACCAATCCCACACCCCAATCAAATCTACCTTGGAAGCCACAGGCAGAGTGAGCGAGGCCAGACTCGCAGACTCAAGCAGATACCCAGACCTGAGGGGCCATCTCCTCCCTCCGGCTGCCGGCATGTTCTGCTGCGGCCCAGAGCGGCCGGTACCTGGTGGGTGATGTCGGGCCGCACCTCCCCGGGGTCCCGGCCGTTCCGTAGCAGCAGCGCCTTGTGCTTGTCGCAGTTGAGGAGCTCGAACGTCTTCCCCACCTACGGCCAGAGCACAGACGGGTGGGCACGGGCGCCCGCGGCCGCCTTCGGCCTGGTCGGACCCTCGGCTCGCCCGCCCGCACCTTCACGGTCTCCAGACTCGCTCCCTCCAGCACCACCAGGAGCCTCCGCTGCCCGCGGAACCGCTTCGCCGGAGGCAAAGCATCATCGGCCTCCGCCGCCCTGTCACGAGCCTGGCTCGGCGCCGCCATTTTGTTGCCGCCGCACCACGCGGCACCGGGAGCCTCGCCTCGCCTCGCCCCGCCTCGCCCCGCCCCGGGCCACCCCCGAGCCGCCCAGCGGCTGCCGCGGCAACCCAAGATGGCGCTGGGGAGTTCCCGTTATCTGGCTCCGGCCGGAGCCACTTCCGAAACGCGATGAGGCGGCGCCGGAAGTCGGCGGCGGGGCGGGAAGTAGGGGGTGGCGCCTCGTGCGCCGCGCTTTCCCGCTGGAGCACCGCGGCGGAGGCAGCTTCCGGTGTCCTTCCCGGCGGGGTGCGCGGCGCGGCCATGGCGCAGAACCTGAAGGACCTGGCCGGGCGGCTGCCGGCCGGGCCGCGCGGCGTCGGCACCGCCCTCAAGCTGCTGCTGGGTGCCGGCGCCCTGGCCTATGGCGTCCGCGAGTCTGTCTTCATCGGTGAGTGTCGTCCCCCGCCCTGCCCCGCGCCCGGTGCCTGCGCCTCCTTCGCTGACCGTGCCCCTTCTCTCCGCAGTGGAAGGCGGCCAGCGGGCCATCTTCTTCAACCGCATCGGCGGCGTCCAGCAGGACACCATCCTCGCCGAGGGGCTGCACTTCAGGTAGGGCCCAGCTGGCTCCCCCGCCCCGAGCCCGGCCCCGCCGGCCCGCCCCTGGCCGCCGCGGGTGCCCGCGCTGTAACGCGCCCCCTGCCCCTTGCAGGATCCCCTGGTTCCAGTACCCCATCATCTACGACATTCGAGCCCGGCCGCGGAAAATCTCCTCCCCCACCGGCTCCAAAGGTGAGAGCGGCCCCGCAGAGGCCAGAGCTCGAGGTCCTGGCGGCTGCCTGCGGGGCGGGCGGGAGGGAGAAGAGGGGGCGGGAGGCTGGCTGCCCGGCTGGCCCTGGTCACCTCTCTTCCTTTCTTCTCACCAGACTTGCAGATGGTGAACATTTCCCTGCGTGTTCTCACGCGCCCTAATGCTGCAGAGCTGCCCAGCATGTACCAGCGCCTGGGCCTGGACTACGAGGAGCGAGTCCTGCCTTCCATTGTCAATGAAGTGCTCAAGAGCGTGGTAGCCAAGTTTAATGCTTCACAGCTCATCACGCAGAGAGCCCAGGTAGACTCTTTCAGAGAAGTCTTGCGTTTAGATTACAAAGAAACAACTAAACTGTGGCTGTGGGGAATGTTGGAGCAGATGAATGGTAAATACACTGTGCTGGTAGATGGTGCAGCTGAGTGCAAAGGGCATGGAACTGTGTCCTACTTACAGTTTAATTCTGATACAGATAGAAGTCCTGAGGCTGTATCACTAGTTTCTGAGAAGAAACCTGGATTTGTTGGTATCTATAGTGCAAAACTACATTGTAATGTAACGATGGGGGCAGGAGAGCTGGTTTACATCATAGTCCACAGGCAACAGTAGAACTGGCTTAAAAGCAATTATCTGGTCCCTTGCGGGTCTCAGAAGAGCTGTCAGAGCAAATGAAAGACTTGTAAAGGATCTGAAAAGTGAAGCTGATGAGCAGTTATCAGACCCATAAGCTTTGAGTAATGGAGGCTGCAGAAAGGTAGCAGATGTTTCTGTTTAGAAAAAAAAACCCAACAGAGAGTAATCTGTGGGGATTGCAAAATAATAGAAATATTTATCTTAAAAAAGCTTCTATCTGAAAGTTTGTGTTCTGATAATTTGATGGCCAAGGAGTCTGAGAATGTTCATCACCTACCGTAAAGGAGGGAGAGAGAAGTTGCTGGTCTTTTGAAAGGCTTTGGAGGAAATCCTGCCAGAGACTGCTAAAGAAGATAAGTTGTCAGATGAAATACAAAACAGCTCTTAACTGTTTTCTGATCCATGACAGAAAAATGCAAAGATTAGAACTCGGCATCCAGGTCTTCTTGTGAGAACTGATGCAGAGCAGGGACATCAGGGCTTTGTGCTTGGCCACGTGGTGTGTGCTGAGGGGACTCGATGATCTTGGATAAAGAGAATGAGTAGAAAGGGGGGATGCGACAGCAAAGAAACACTGTCTGCAAGTGATTTAGGTTTATTGGAAGCGAAGACAACTGTTAAGCATCTCTGAAATTTCTGAACAAATTGAATTGAATTTGCTTTATTGTCATATATTCATCTAGCTTCTTTACCATAAAGTGATGCCTATCGAAGCAGCTGGTAATCAAAATGAAGTGGCTTTACAGCCTTTGCAGCTCACACAGTAAAAGTTTCTGGCATAATTTTAGACTTCTGCTCAGAAACAGCTCTAATAAAAGTAAAAGCAAATGCCAGCCTGGTTGGGCATGTGTTACTGTCACAGTAATTTCTATCTAATCAGTATTTGTTGCTGGACTCATTAGGCTGCCTGAAAAATATAGTGGCAAATTCAAGGTAAAACAAATCAAAACACGTCCCAACAGCAGGCATCCCAAGAGATTTACAAAGCCACACTAGATGCCCAGCTGCAGTAATGAGAGATGCAATAAACAGTAATTTTGTTTGGTTTTCACCTGAAAGCAGATATGATGAGACAGTCAAACTGCAGAAAGTGACAAGTGCAAGGTGGAGAAGGAAACCAAAACGTGTAGGAACCGTGGAACTAGATGTGGTAGCAGGTAAAAGCAAAAAGAGCTCTTAAGAAGAGTTTTTATTTTCACAGTGTTAGTTGTATGGTATCGTTAAGTAATAATGATAAATAAGTTCTATTTGAAAATTGGATATGCACTGTTATTTAGCAGCAACAGAACCAGAGGTGGTGTTAATGTCTGTGTTCAGCGTTGCTCTAGGGAACTCTCTCTTGGGCCCAGCATGAATCAACTGTGAAAAGCAGTTGTCCTTCACTTTTGTGGTCGCACAAGTGAGAAGCAGCCTGGGTTTGGCACTGGTTTCTGCTATGTTTGTGTTTCAGGTGTCTCTGCTCATTAGGCGAGAACTGACAGAGCGAGCCAAGGATTTCAGCCTCATCCTGGACGATGTGGCTATCACAGAGCTTAGCTTCAGCCGTGAATACACGGCAGCCGTGGAGGCTAAGCAAGTGGGTGAGTTCTGTTTATGCCCGGAAAGACCGGGTTGCCTTTGCCCTTTCCTTGAATTACTAAGAAAGGAAGTAGAATTTGGGCTAGCCTGTCACTGCCTTCACGGTGGTACAGCTACAGAGTTACAGCCTCAGCCTCCTCGCTAGTGGAGCTCAACAGGTTACTTTACAAGGTTACTTTACAAGTCCCATCAGCAAACTTTGGATCATAGCTAACGCGATAGACCTTCCCAGGACTAGTACTCCTCTTCAGACAGGGACTCTGTCACCTGCTATGGGAATTATGTGTAAAGGGTTGAGATGCTGTTGAGTTTATTTAAAAACATTAAGTACACTCAGATTTTATACTTGTGGATATGGCCTCAGAATGCTTCTGGTTCTCTTGGAAGCAGAGCTCAGAAGATGGGATCTGCTTCCAATGCTTTTGGCCGTTCTCTTTGCAGCCCAGCAGGAGGCACAGCGTGCACAGTTTCTGGTGGAGAAGGCCAAGCAGGAGCAGAAGCAGAAGATTGTTCAAGCTGAAGGGGAAGCTACAGCTGCCAAGATGATATCCTGCCTTGGGAGATATTTTGGGATGTGGCTTGATAGTCCTGAGAGTCTGTCCTGTTGGGCTCACACTTGAGAAACTGTTATCAGATGATCGCTTCAATGAGGTCACTGTCATTTATTACCCCCCCACACACCCTACAGTTGGCTGGAGCAAGTTTTGACAGAGGTTGCAGGTCAGAGCAGAGAAGGCCATGAGCCTTCACTGCCTACGGTAGGGTTTAACTTTTATTGACTGTGCATGACCATGGTCCATCATGTTGTTCTTGATTTGGGAAAGTAAAAATATGCCTGCCCAAAGGCCTGAGTCAGTGGGATAAGAGATGGTGTTTTTTTCCCCTGAGATGTTTGGTGGCATGGATTAGGAAGAATGGCTCAAGTGCAGGCAGTGTCTGTTAGCAGGTCTTTCCTTAACTTCTGCTCCCCTGTACCTTGGTGAAGCTCTCAGCAGGAATCCAGGCTACATCAAGCTACGCAAGATCCGAGCTGCTCAAAACATCTCAAAAACGGTGAGCACCACAGCACAGCATTTCCTTCATCCTTTTGCAGTCTTTGCGTTGTCCTCCCAGCCCGGTGGCCATGTGATGAATTTAAGGCGAATGTGATCTGCCCTGTCCTGATCTTTGCTCCTGCTCAGCCCTTCTCTGCTCAAGCAGAGCTTAAGATTTAGCTTGCGATGATTGACAGTTATATGCGAGGCCAGGAGCATATGCCCTCCGTATGGCAAGGCTAGATCCACATCAGATTCCATCACCCACACTCAGCTGCAGCCACCAAAAGCTCCTTGTTTCCTGCAGGCTGAGAAAGGGGGACAGATAAGCACGGAATCAAAGGTCTTTCTGACAGAGAGACAGAATGAGCATTTCTTTTAGAAAGTCTGATGGCACTGGTGTGGGAAGTCAGGAAGGGAATTGCATTGAATTAAATGAATTTTTAAGTGAATAAAACAAGTGCTGCATCTGGAGGGGGAGAGGGAGATAGGTTCTTTATTAGTGCTATCCTTCCATGTGCATTTATACTCCCTTACATCATCTCTGTAATGAATTTCAGATTGCTGGCTCACAAAACCGTGTGTATCTCACAGCAGATAACTTGGTACTGAACCTGCAGGATGAAGGCTTCACCAGGTAAAGAGGCTAGATGGCTAGATTTATCCACACCCTACCTGTGAAGCTGGTCCCCTTTCTGGAGCTCTCTCAGGGTCTTTACTCTGAGAGGAGCCTGATGCCAGAGGACACAGCTAAGTAGGGAAGTAGGAAGTACTGTGGAAAGGGAGATTTTTCTTAAATCTAAACAATTTACTTTTTGGTTGTTTGTTTTTTCCTCCCCCTTACTGCATCTTCTGACACACAGAGGAAGGTAAGGCGCTGTTTATTTTAATTCTTGTATTAGTACTTGGAACAAGGGTGTTGATGTTCACGGGGAGCATGGGATGTTTCTGGCTTGAGCCTTTTTGGCCACGGGAAGCTTATTCCATCACTACCCTCCCGTTCGTAACGTGAAGCTTGAAGTCTTCCTTGCAGGGGACACACAAACATCTACATCAAGTAGGAGATACTCAGTAGTTGGAGCTCTGTGTGTGACCCGTAAGGAACCTCGTGTGGGGAAGGCAGGAGTAACCAAGAAGCATCTTCTTACCTGTCCCGCATATGTAGGCATTTACAGCAGAGGGCTTTTGGAAGGCAGTTAGGTGATCATAGGAATGTTGGTTTGGGATAATAATCTCCACAAGTTGCTTTTGTTACTCTCCAAAGGATTTCCAGTCCATGATAGACACCCCCTGTTCCTGCTTTCTTAGCTGTCAGGAGCTTGGTGGCTCTGTGTTTACTGGACAGGGCAGTGCTGGCTGAGCTAACAGCATGCAGCTGAAAGCTTAGACTTCTTACAGTCCAGAAAGGAAGCCAGAACTGGTTTGTTTTGTTTTGTTTTGTTTTTTTCTCAGGGGCATCTCTGATTGTAAGATAAGAATTCCTTACATCTGATTAGATTCTGTCTTAATCATCCCCGAGGGCTTAAGGGGCTTTGAAAAAAGTATCAAATAGGAAGGATTTGGAAGTGCGGGTCCTTTAGGTGTGACACCCCCCACCCCTAAGTGTGTAGTGGGCGTCTGGTTTGGCCTTGTTTGTGCTTTATGGACTAATGACTCACTTCTGTCTCCCTTTCAGTGACAGTCTCCTACTCAAACAAGGGAAGAAGTGAAAGAAACTAAAGCCTCCTAGAACTGGTGGCACTGACCAGCAGAAGATAGGAGTGAGGAGCTTTGAACTCCCTCTGCTAGCATTGTTTGCCCTCACTTTGAAGTTGCTAATCCAGTGGCCAGGTTTGGTTCCCATGCCCCTGCTCCATCTCTTTCGATCTAATTATGGGATTTGGCTCTGCCTCTAACAGCTGTAAATCCTCTCTCACCCAACCAGTTAAATCTGGGGAGGAGGCAAGGGGGATCGCTGGCATTAACCCATGTGGATATAGTAATTAATTCATTAATCTTTAGATTTCTGTAGGGTAAAATTAGAGTTCTTTTTGGCCAGGCAAGGGAGTTCTGCCATCAGCTTTTTTTCTAGTAAATTTTGTTCCTCTTTCACTCTTGATCCCATGACAACCTGGGACTGAATTCAGGGAAATGTCATTCATTGGGTGCCTGTCACTGCTGGAGTATCTAGTCGTGTCACTGTCACTGCTCGGTGATTCTTTCAAACATTTATAGAAATTAAAAAAAAAACCCCCAAATTTATACTGTGTCCAAGTGTGCTTAGTGCCTGAAAAGGAGATTATTTTGTGTAGAGGGAGGTGGAACAGAGCTTTTATTTGGTTGAAGGCAGAATTGGGATGTTGTGAGGAAAGGAACAAAAATGATACCCTCCTGTTCACTGAGAGATCACAGGGTGGGGCGAGAGTGAGGCCAAGTGTGGATGCTCATAGAGCTGCATGGCTGACCAGGGCCAGTTTCATAGCTGCCTATAGGTGCTAGAGATGAACACAGGTTTACTGTGCTTTTCCCTGTCACAGCAGCACGTATGTACTTTGTCCTGACCTCTGTTGTTAACACTTTGGGTACCCTGCTTTCCTGGCCAAAAGCATAGGAGAAATCTCTCTCTCTACTTAACTAAACTTCATGCTGTGCTTGGATTTCAAAGGCAAAATCTTGTCTGCTTCAGGGGCAAGCTTTTTTCCTTTGTTACTGGATTTAGGATTTGGAGATTTTGCAAAATGGTAGAATATCCTGAGTTGTGAGGGACCCATAGGGATCATCGTGGCTGTCTCCTCACTGCCCACAGCACAACCTGAAAGTTAACTGTGGAGAAGAGTGTTGTCTAAACACATCTTGAACAGACTTGGGGCTGTCACCGCTTCTCTGGGGAGCTTGACCCAACCTGTCAGTGACTAACTTTTTCCTAGTATCCAGTCTGAACTTCCCCTGAAGCAGGTTTAAGATGTTCTCTCGTGTCCTGTTGCTGGACACCAAAGAGCAGCACTTCCCTTTCTACTTCCTGCCATGAGGAAGTTGTAGACAGCAGCAGGGTCAGCCCTCAGTCTCCTCTAAGCTGAACAAACCTGGTATCCTCAGCTGCTCCTCATGAGTCTTGCTTCTTTCACCATCTTTGTTGCCCTCCTTTGGATGCTCCAATGTTTTTATATCCACGCATTGTGGAGCCCAGAACTGCAAAGACTACTCAAGGTGAGGCTGGACCAGTGCTGAGTATGGTGGGACCACAGTTCTTTTTGCCCCGTGCTGCGCCTGATGCACCCCAGGACAATGTTGGCCCTTTTGCCTGATGGGGAAAGTTGTTGGCTCATAGAACTTGTTAAAGCAAACAAGCAAAACACCCTTTCTGCAGGGGTGCACTCCAGCCTCTTTTCTCCTGATCTGTATGTACATCCAAGATTACACCATTCCGGGTGCAGAATCTGGCATTTTTTGATGTTAAATTTCAGGTGGTTGGTGGTTGCCAAGCATGCCAATCATCTCCTCTCAAGGGAGTCAACAGCTCCTGACGTAGTGTTGTCAGCAAGCTTAGTGCGTGCTTAACTCCAACGTCTGGGTCATTGATAAAAGCTTTGAAGGGCACTGTCCCTAAAATTGAGCCCTGGGGAACACCACTAGTGACTGGTCACCAGCTAGAGGTTACCCCATGTACTGCGAGTCTTTGAGCCTAACTCCTCAGCCAATAGTTCACCCATTGTATTGTGTACATGGCTAGCTGGATGCTCTCCAGAAGGATACTGTGAGAAACAGCATCAAAAGCTTTGCTAAAATCCAAAAACAACCCCACATCTGATGCCTTCCTTTTGTCCCCTAGGCAGGTAACCTTGCCATGAAATATTGCTAAGTTAGTAAGGCAGGACTTGCCCTTCCTGAACCCGTACTGGTTTTAACCAAGGACTTTCTTTCAAGTCTTTTTTGATAGCTCCCAAAATAATCTCTCTAATTTTACTAGGCACCAGAGTGAAACTGGCAGGCCAGGGTCTGTCTTTCCCTTCTTGAAAACTGGGACATTTGCCAGCTTCCAGCCAACTGCGACCTTTCCAGATTCCCAAGACTTGACAAATAACGGAGAGGTCTCACAACAACATTGGCCAGCTCTTCAGTACTCTGGGATGAGTTGCACTGGGCCCCATGGACTCGCGTGCATTCGGTTGCAGCAGCAAATGCCATACAAGTTGAAGTCAGCTGTGAGCTGATTACTTCCCCAGTTCTGGTCCAGCCCAGAGCTCCAGGCATCCCAGGGCCCATCACTGATGTCAAAGGTAACAGCTGAAGAAGGCCTTAGATGTCTGTGCTTTATCTTCATCCCTTTTGGGGATGAGGTGACCAATCTCATGAAGTAGCAGACTGATGTTTTCTGTTGTCTCGTGTTAGCATACTTAAAAAAGCCTTTTTTACAATCCACAGTACCAGCCAGCTTCAACCCCAACTGACCTTGGGCCATACAAATTTTCCCCCTCTAGTGGGGAATAGCATGTCTGTAGTCCTCCTGGGTAGCCTGTCCTTCCTTCCAAAGTCCATACACTTGCTTTTTCTGATGAAGTTGGAGGAGACCCCTGTTCAGCCAAGCCAGCCTTCTGCCTCTCTTGACTTCCGATGATACATTGGAATTGCTCCTGTGCTCGTGGAAGGCGGCCTTTAGAAAGTGGCCAGTGTTTACGTGCCCCAGTAGCCATAAAAGCAGATTCCCAGGGGACCTTAGTAACTAGTTCCTTAAGCAGACTGAAGTCTTCTCTCCCCAAATCCAGGGTAGTAGCTCTACTGACAGTTTTTCCTCTTATCACCAGAGATTTTAAATCCAACTGTTTCATGATCACAGCGGCCAAGACAGCCACACATGAGACCGTGCTGTTGAAAACCAATCACTTCTATTTACACACAACTCCAGCGTAAGCTCCCCAATGAAGAACAGAGGCTGCTTGGGTCCTCTGGTGAAGCAGAGCATAAGATGTCTAAAGGAACAGATAGAATCTATGGATGCCTGGTTGTACAGCTCACTGTTGCTGGAATTCAGAGCCATAACCGATAGCCATATTCCTTGACCTGCAACATCAAGGAAGCACCCATTCTTTGAACCAGATTTGAAACTGCATTCTCAAATAGCCACCCAAAAGGAATATGTATGTAACAGTGCTTAAGTGTAAAGCAGGGTAAACTGCTTTATTTCAGTGCTGCATTTCTTGTGCAATCAGGAAAGCTCTTGTTCAGTCTGTATTGTTTGCAGGCAGTAGATATTATGGACACACTAAGTTCTGGAATTTAAACACCCACGGGAGTCTCAGAGTAACCCAAGCTTGTTCTGTGCTTCGGGTAGAATTTAAGCCAAACATTGGTATGCCTCACTTGAGGCTGTGGCAGCTTTTTAAGAAGCAGTTGAATTGGATCCTGTCCATTGAAGCTACCTACCCAGGAGCCTAAAGCTGAGGTAGGTGTTTCCTTAGAGTAGGTCTTTAGCCCCATGGCTTAGAAGAGGGTATCTGGCATCATTCAGAGTTGAAACACAGTACACTTTCACCCATCTTTACTTCTCTGCTCATTGTTTTCCCCACTGTGACTTTCCTGCCTCTTCCTCTAGTGGCAGCAGAGTTGCAAAGCCTGCTGGTAAATGTATGTGCTTGTTGGCTCAGGGGTTAATGGGAAACTAAAGCCTGGCATGCAGAAAGAGGGTGTGCTCACAAAGCATCCTCTTGTCTTCCAAACGCTTCCAACCAAGTTTCTTGCCCTATCAAGTGACAGCAAGCAATGCCCTTCCTCTCACTAGGGTATGTATGTGTCTTGAACACAGGCAGATTTCTTGGCCACACACTCTAGAAGCAGCTGCTGAACTCAGAAAGAATGGGATTGGTACTGTGGCATTGTTTCTGCCTTTGCTTGTTTGAGTCAGAGTTTGCAACTAAGAAGGAGCAGAATGTCCCCTAGTATGTGCAGGACAACGTGGCACTCGCACTTCCTTCTGTGATTTGTCCCTCTGTTGTGGTTTAACCTCTGTGGGCAGCTAAACAACACACAGCCACTCACCCACCGCTTCCCCTCTCCCTCCGCAGCCCCTCCTGTGGGATGGGAAAGGGAATCAGGAGGAAGGAAAAAGGTGAGACCCTGGGGGTGGAGATAAGGACAGTTTGAAAAAAAAAAAAAATCACAGAGAAGAAAGCAACAGTACTAATGAGATGATAGACAAAGTGAGTAATAAAATCTGGGAAGGCTCTACCTGTGCCTGAGACACCAACTTTCTCTGCTCCAGCCACCCTGAAACAAGTTGTAAACAGCCCCAACCTGGCCCAGCTCTCCCCTTTATAGGGATGTGACTCAGCATGGTACCGACCGAACAACCCCCACTCTCTCAGTCTGTCCTCACAGGAGAGATGCTCCAGCCCTCTGATCATCCTTGTGGCCCTTCTCTGGGTGCATTCCAGCACATCCGTGTCCTTCTTGTAATAGGGAATCTTGTAATCATCCTGCTCCTGCCTTGCTCATGGCATTCCTGCTCCCTCTTGCAAAGCACGAGTGTGGGCATGTCCTCTGGCAGGCGGCAGGGTTACAAGGATGCAGTGCCTCCTTCCAGCTGGTTTATACAGACTGGTAGCTGCTTCACCTTGCCAGCTCCCAGGCAGGTACATCACCTTGCAGGCACATTGGCCATTGCCACCATATTACAAGTTACATGGAACAGAGTTCAAGAAATGTCTTGTTTCTTGTCCTTTCTGCCACTTCCCCCACCTGGATTTGTGCTCTATACTGAGAGGAGAAAGCTCAGTTTTAAGATCATCCACTGCTTTGGTGTGGAGATTACAGCTGGACTTTCAGAGTGCTCAGTATGGTCTTGTGTCAGAGAGCTTGTTATCTTCCCACACAGGGCCTAGATGTGGCTCAGACCAGACAAAATTCCCTCTCCCACATTTCCAAGCATTCTTTGTTTGGATCCTAAGTCACTGTGACCTAGCTGAGACTTTTCCCTAAGTGGGAAAGGCTGAGTTCTTCCTGCCATCAGCTCTTACCAGGTCCTAGTCCAGAACACCTGAGCCATTTTTACTTTGAGTAGCAAATACCTGCAGCCTAAACCATACTTGTACCCATAAATTAAGGATTCCCCACCACATTCTCTGCAGTTGAAACCGACTGCCAAGTGGCACTGTTACCAGCAGAAGGTCAGCTCAGCTGTGGCTTTGTCCATTCAAGTATGGAAAACCTACAAAGACAGAGTTCCCCTTTCTGAGCATCTGTTCAAATGCTGTCTGATAAAACCAGTCTTGGTCCTCAAGCTGCAATTTAGGACCAGAGCCTCTGGTTTTATTACTTGCCACTACCATTATCTTCTTACCTGTGTAGCTGTAGATGAGAGTAGCTTACCCCTCAGCCCCTTCTTTACCAGGCTAAGCAATCCAGCTCTCTAAGTGACTGACAAGTATTCATGAAGCCACAAAGTGGCCATGCCCTGTCTCCCTTTTCCATAAAGGTGAAGTTTTATTTCTACCAAGTGATACCTAGGAAGGAGCTGTTGGGCACTGCACTTTTTCACAGAATCACAGAATGTTCAGGGTTGGAAGGGACCTCGAAAGATCATCCAGTCCAACCCCCCTGCCAGAGCAGGATCACCTAGAGCAGGTCACACAG
>JANHGN010000179.1:17906-36685 GCA_024605025.1 Megaceryle maxima
ATGGTCCAGCTTGCACCCACTGTCCCTTATCCTATCACTGGATGTCACTGAGAAGAGCCTGTCATCCTGACACTCACCTTTTACATACTTCTAAACATTAATGGGGTCACTCCTCAGTCTCCCCAAAGCTAAAGAGCCCCAGCTGCCTCAGCCTTTCCTCATAAGGGAGATGTTCCACTCCCTTAATCATCTTTGTGGCTCTGCACTGGACTCTCTCAAGCAGTTCCCTGTTCTTGAACTGAAGCAGCCCTTACAACTTACTCTCCAGCTCAGCCTGGATACCCCCAAAGACAGATGATGAGAGAGAGATGACAAAATGATTAATGATTTAGGAGCATGAGTACAACTTTTCCAACTACCAAAATTTAAGTGCACAAACCTGCATCTGAGTCAGTCACAGCTAACTTTCTGTGCTGACTTAACTGACGACTACCAACACTGAAGCTTCACAGCAAGGAGCCACTGTAATTGCTCAAAGCTTCTGTTCAAGAGTCTGAAGGCTGCAGGAAGTGATGAAAACTACACTAGAGCCTTTCTTCTAAGTCTTTGCAGGGCTGCAAGTGAAGCCAGGAGTACAGCTATACTCAAAGAGAAGCCATAGAAAAAAACCTGCTGGGACTCAGCATTCAAACAAATGCAAGTTTATTTACAAAGGAGAAAATACGGCCATCGTTAAATTCTGGTATATTTACAGCAGACAACTGAAGGATCAGACAGATCAGGGATGATAGGGCAGAGGGTTGGTATTAAGGAAAGAGGAAGTTTTCTGTTGAATTGCAGAGGAGCTGAGCTGATATGGGCCAAACCCTCCATACTTTAAAAGCTGAGGCTTTAGGGAGCCCTATCAGGCTAAACTCTAATTCACAGTAGTGGGCAGAGATGCTCACTCAGCATCTTCCTCAAGAAGTCCACTGAAGCTGACACAGCAGAGGTGACTTTCAGTCCCAGTGCTCAAAGAGCAAGAGGCCTGGTGTTTCCCGTTAATGAATGACGAAGGGGCAGCTAAAGACTTCCCTCGCCTGCACAGGCAAGGGACGATGAAGTCAGTCAGCTGAGCTGCAAAGCAGTCTGGCTCAGGGCACTGAAAGGTGGCACAGAAGAGAAGGGGAAGGCCTTGCTCCAGTCCAAGAGCGAGGAATGTGAGACAGGCCAGCTTGGACATGAGCTCTGGTCCTGCACCCCAGGTTCAAAACCTGCAATGTAGGCTTATTTTTTCTTCAGCGAGCCTTTCAGCTTCTTCTCTGAGGAGCGCTGTTTCCACAGCTTCTCCTCCTTTTTTCCCAAGTTTTCATAAACCGTTGACTCTTCCTTCTGCCTGTAAGGCCAGGGAAAAACAAGGGAAAAAAATGAGCAAGAGGTAAAATCCAGCCGAGCCAGGGAGACTATTACCAGAGGCAGGCACAGCTAGGCCCCTGGTTTAGGTGACCTCTTACTTGGAGGATTTTCGGGAAGCCTTGGCGTGCACATTCCTCACTGCAGGGGGGTAGGCAATGTTCCCATACTCAGACTCATTTGGCTTGCCTCTCTGAGTCTACGGGAGAGAAAAACAAAGCTGATAAGAGTGTGGTCTGGGAGAAGCCTGTGAGGTGGCTTCATGGAAGAGTTCTGGCTGTATAACCATGCTTTCTGCTTGGATCTCCATGAAGGTGGGTGGACTGCTGAAGTCCTCAGGCTCAATGCACTCTGTCTGCTGCTGTCGCTGAGGTGAGCAGCAGGGATGGAAATGCATCCTTGTATGGGGATGGACAGTGGGCATGAACAAATTTCTGGAGGCACTGGAATGCCTGAGAGTGCCACGTGCCAGCTAAAGAATATTAGACAGATAACAGCAGCTACTGGATGCTGCCAGAGGCTACAAGGAAAGACAAAAGATGTGATTTTTCAGCTAGTAGGAGAAAGTCCTGCAACTGCAGAACCAGGATGGGAAAGGCAGAAAGGCAAGAAGAGGGCAAAGTCTTTGCCTGTCCTAGATTCAGCTTGTAACGAAGCCGTGCTTGGCAGAGATGTTGTATAGAATGGCGCTGAGATAACTGCGTTAAAGCTGCTGTTCAGCAGTTCAGAAGGGGCTGGTACTTGAGCTGCTAATGTTGTCCCCTGAATTTTAAAGAGAGGTGCAGGGACTCAAATCTTGGTGCACCATTGTAGTCCATGTAGGTCCCAGTGCGAGCTTAAAGCTTAGGAAACAGCACTTGGGCTCAGCAGCAGCACGATGCAGGACCTCGGCTCACGGGACAGGGAAGTAGAGTCCCCTTTCTCACCTGGATAACCTCCAGCTTTTTTTTGGTTGTCTCTATGAACTGGCAGATGGCCATGTAGATGAACTTGTACTGGGCCTCCGTCTGCACCATCCCTGAGCGTTGGGCCCTCACCATCTGGATGGTCTTCTGGATGTCAATGTCACAGTCCAGCCCTAGCAATGTGCACCAGAAAAGCTTATGGACACGTTCACTGCCCCCCTCTCCAAATTCTTCACCAAAACCAGTCACAGAGGAGGTCAGTCAAGAAGTTTCCACCTCCCTCCACTCATGTATGGACCTCCTATCCCTCCTTCCTGCTCAACATCTTTCAAGCCCGGCCCTGGAGGAAGAGCCCAAGCTCAGGGAAGGCTGAACCCACGGTAAGTGGACACGGTGCACAGAAATCCAGCAGCTGCCACATCCAGCAGCAAGTACAGCACAACCTTCTCAGGGCTGTGGCAGGGTCTCTCCCACTGACACCTGATACTTTTCACTGCTTTGCAGCTGGACTTAAGGGCACAGCCCTACTGGGTAGACCAGTTTCTTCCAAGATGCTTTGGGGTCCTCTTACCCTTGGTGGAGATTGTTTCCACTATCATATCAATGACGATGATAGTCCCAGTGCGGCCAATCCCAGCACTGCAAGGAGAGGACAAGGCATGGTGAGAGCAATACAGCTCCTGAAACCAAGTGCAGCTGCTTCTGGGGAAGGATGCAGCACTTGGGGGATTGTTGAACAGCTGCTACAAGAGAGTCGTGGATTCAACAGGCAGAGAGTTTGGTTTGGGGACATCAAAGAGTTAAATACAAGTATCAGGGATGGTGTCTGCATCACTTCCACATCCTGGGGAACAGCTGGTGCAGTAGGACAGGCTTTCTATACCTCACCCTAAGTAAGGGATGAAAAATGCTTCAAACCCCAGCCTCTGTACCAACCTGCAGTGCACCAGTATAGGCCCTGCATCTGGAATGCTCTCTTGCTTCTGATTTATTTGGTCGAGGAAGCTGAGCACTCCTCCTGGCTCGCTGGGCACACCGTGGTCAGGCCAGCTCAAGTACTGGTAGTGCCAGATGTCACGCACAGCCTTACCCTGATAATAACAAAACACCCCACTGGTAAAACTGCGCCCCAATCCTACCCCTGGTCTCTGTCCCAGGAAGAGGTAGGTCTGAAGCCAGAGGGAATCTTTGTCTCCTGCCAACTTCTTGGTGATTCCACCAGTGTGATTCCCATCCAAACCCAGTGGGAACAGCAAACCCAAGAATAGTATCAGCAGCATCACCAGAGCACCCAGTAGTTCCCAGGCTTAGACACGCAGTGACCGATAGACCCACAGGTTGCCTGACAGCCCTCGACCAGGCACACTCACGTTATCCGTCGGACACACACAGAGGTGCCGGAGTTTGTATTCCAGTGCGTCGTGCTCCCCAGCATTCTCCACAAGGTAGGGACCGTATTCCTTCACGCTGCCCAGCTCTGGCCAGTAAGGTACACATTTGTTCTGTGTTGGCAGAGGAGGTGGGGTGAGGGCAGGCAGAAGGCAGAAAAGAGAGAAAAAGCAGAGCAGAGGTTGAAGGGGAAGAGCAGGCAGCTTCAAGACACCTGAAAACTGCTACTTACCCGCCCTTTTTCTACCTCCCGTGTAGTCATCACAATAGTGCGCGTGTTCTCCTGCCACACCATTTGCCAGAAGTCATTGACTGTGGCATCCAGGCAACCCTGGCTAGCGATGTAGGTCTTAGTGCACTCATCTGGGCTGATCAGGTTGTTCTAAGTGTGGACAGGGGAAGATCAGGAGGACTGCAGGAACGGGCAGGCCTTCCCCAGTTTTGGGCATACAGCCATCTTTCATGAGCCTCACCTTGATGTAGTTGGCATTGATATAGTCAGATCCAGGTATATTTGGGTCTCTTCCTTGGAGGATGACTCTGGAGTGATCAACTGTGGATGCAGTGAAAGAATAAACAGAGCAATGAGATACTCTGCCCAGCCATGTGAAGCTCCTTCACTGCCCCATGCCACCTCATTCATGCTACCTAGTACATGCAACATGCCCCATGTTTTCACCTCTCCTTCTCTGGCATCAGACCAATCTCACCCCATCCACCCACCTCTCTACCCCTACAATGGACCACCAGAATAATGAACCTGATGCAACCTTCCCTCATTCCTCAGGACAGGAAAAGGCTGTGACCTCACTCATCAGCTCTTAAATCCTTAGCGCCACACACCTTGTAACCTGCTCTGGAGGACAGAGCAGGCTGAGGCAGGGCCAAGGATGACCCAGACAGCTCCTCGTTGCCTGTCTGTGTCTACTTAGTGGGTATGGGGTTTTGTTTGTTTGTTTGGTTGGTTTTGTTTGCTTGGTTTTTATAGTGGAGAAGCAAGACTCACAGGGCAAGATGTTCTTGTATCGGTTCTTGCTCTTGTTTTCAGGTCTCTGACCCTCATGACGGTCAAACAGCTGCTTGGCTTCCTGTTTTTGCAGACTCTGAGAGCAGAAGAAAGAACAGTCATGGGAAGGTCACAATGTATGACGGGGAGGTGGGCACTCAGAGGAACAGTGGTGACTCTGGGGTCACATGGGCATGCTTGTGGAGGAGCAGAGAAGTGAAAAGCAAATCTAGACTTGAAAAGTCCAAGGTTCATGTCCTTGCTAAATTAAAGTCTTAGTCTTACTAATTAAAGTCTTAATGACTTTAATCTCCCAACCATGAAAAAAACACATTTCTTCTCACTAGGTTCACTTAAAGATGACACTTACTCCCCAGGGGAACAGGCTCCAAACAGAGACTTCTTTCAGAGATAAATTTACAAGACACCTGAAAAGCTTGTGTCCAGGGTGGAGAATGAGGTGGTGCCCAGGAACTTCCCAAAAAGCCAGAATAATGTCCCTCAGCAGTTTCTTACATCAAATTCCTCCCAGAATCCAGCCTTGGATGTCTCCTCAGATAGACTTTTCTTGTTCAGTTCCTGCACTCTATTCTCAATGTCAGCAGCATTCACCCTCGTAGCGTAATAGGGCTGGGAAAACACAAGAGGTTGGCATGAGAGAGAAACACTGCTGGAGAGCAAAGTCTCCTCTCTGTATTGAGGAGAAAAGGAGGAGAAGGACACAAAGCAGAAACAAATAAGTAGGTCCCTCCAAAGGATTCCTAAGAAACAGAGAAAACAGGATTTACCTGCTTCAAGTACACAAAGGAGCCAGACACCTCCTCAATTCCAGTCTTCTTGAAGTGCTCCACCAGTTCTGCCAAGCTGTCAAACACTTCAGCACCTCCAACTGTGTAGTGTCCATTCTAAATGGAGGAAGAATGTGTAACATCCTGCTCCTAACATTCCTACAGGCAAAGCTGGTAACACTCAGGGAAAAGGTAACGCTGGAGTGCAAAGCCATAGGCACCACCTTGTGCCATCTAGAGAAGCATTTCCCATGGCAGGGATGTCAAATGGTAGTTTGCCCTGAGAACACTAAGTTCGTAGCATGCTGAACCCACTCCTGTTTTTAGTGGATGGAAGGCCACGGTTATCATTTAAGGTCAGTTGCTTTCTGTCTTTGCAATCTCTCTCTGCTCTCTGCATCATCCCACATGAAAGAAATAGGAGAACTTGTGACAGGCAGGTTGGTAACATCCTTTGGACTAAGTGTGGAAGCTTTGCAGGTACCCCTCCTCCTCCAAGAGTTTTTAACTCTTTTGAGCTCGTAATTAGATGGTGAATCCTCCTCTCACTGCAAACTCTCTGTACTGGAGCTCTTGGTCACAATAAGCCCTGCTTCCTCCCACGTCTGAGCACCCAGCACTGCCCTCGGCCACCCAGGCTGAGGCGAGGACATAAGGAATCTACAAGGTGACAGAACTTTGATCCAAATTCAGAAACACTGCTGGTGGTAATCAAGAGGTCAGGGCCCATGCTTCTGAGGACATAATCAGCAGAGATCAGCAGAGACCTCTTCCACTCCTTTTGCTCTCCCAGTTGCTCACCTCACACATGATCTTGATGTGCGTGACTTTGAGCCGGGCCCCAGAAGCACTGGTTGCCCCAGCTGGTGAAGCAGCAGCCCCGGGTTTAAGCTGGTCAGTGAGGACAGACAAGACAAAATCCCCAGGTTTGCTGAGGCTCTCCCGCACCAGGAAGGTCCAAGGAGTAGCTTTGGCCTGGAGGAGTGACTCAGCTGCAGAGCCTGACAGATGCCCATGGTACCACCTAGGAAAATAACATGAGAAGGTTGGAAGAGAGGTGGAGATGCAGGTAAGTGGATGCCCTTGAGCTGGTAAGTCAAAGGCAGCAACACTGGGGAAGGGTGAGGGAGGTAGGAAAGAGGAAACAGAGGGGAGGGCGAGGCAGAGGGAAGGAAACTAAGGGAAGAGTAGGATCTTGGGAAAAGCAGATGAGACAGAAGTAGAGAGAGGACAGGAAAGGGAAAGGACAAGGGATGAGGTGGAGGTAGAAGGAACCCAGGTAGCAGAATGCTGGTACCAGAGGACACAGTGGGAAAACACCAAGTTGTGATCCAGTTGTGAGATACACACAAGCACAGGCAAGAGCTGCTTGCTGGCTTGAAGCCCCACTGGGGCAGTGTAGTGCCTGGGTTTCAGCACCTCCCAGCATTACTGGGACCCAAGCCTTAACTGCTGCAAGGTGCTTTGGAAACTCAAACACCAGGCAAACAAAAATAAATCCCCAGTGAGTCAGAAACTCTCCCATTGGGTTTAGCAGCACCCAGATGGCCCCTCTTTCTGAAACTCTCCTTTCTGTCACCTCTTCAATCAAAGGATAATTAACTTCTATTCCCTGGGCACACCACACTGCAGCAATCAGCATGGTCATGAACACCAGGACCCACTTGGAGACAATATTCTGCTCCTAGTAGTTATCACTGATGTAGATCCATGTGCACATTCCCATACTCAGTGCAAACACCCAGTCAGCAGGTCCTTCTCTCCTCTCCACACAAGGTGAGGAGCAACCCCATTTGACCGAGGTGCTCTCTGCCTTGCTACAGAGCTGGACCCAGGGTGCGGAGGGACACAAGGGTGGTGCACGTGGCACAGCTGCTGCTAAGCCCCTTCCCACCTACACAGGTCTTGGGGGGTGTGGAGGGGTGGGTGTGTGTTCCCAGCTGGTAGGATCTCGTTGCACTGAGCAGTGTGGGTGCAAATGATGGTCACCAGAAGCTAGCTGGGAGACAGGACAACACTGGTCTCTCCTCCTATTGCAGGTCTCTCGGCCCTGCAGAAATTCCAGATGTGATCCACGTTGTCTGTGCAAATGCTCTAGTTCCTCATGCCTGTCACAAGCTCCACAGTCTCTTTGGATCACACCAGAAGGTCATGGGGAGCACGGCTGAGCTGCCAAGTAGAGATGTGGAGAGCCATTTCCACTGCAGCTCTGTCCTGCTTCCACAAAACTCATTTGGAAGCTGGAGCTAGACATCCAAATTATAGAAAATTGAGAACTGTGAGGTGCTCTGGGCACTGGGGAATGTTCTGAATCTGAATCCTAGTCCTCCCAGTATCCATTTTCCGGTGGAGATTTTACTGGGTCTGAACCCATCTCAAACCAGGGGCCACCACAGCCCTGATGCTCCTGCTCCTTCCCATCTCAGTGTCAGGGAGGGAATTTGGGCCCTTGTGCTGCAGCAGGTCTGGGCCCAATTGAAACAGGTCCCAGGACACCCCCATGTCCAGCTGGAGCTGTGTGCTGGACTCTGTTCGGGGGCCTTTGCAGCACAGCTGCTGTGCCAGCCAAAGGTCATGTTCACTGCGGCTCTGTCCCACTCCCCCAGAGCTGCCTCAGTGGCTGGAGACAGACATCTTGGCCATCTCCCCTGGTGAGCAGCATTTCAAAAGCAAGTAGCTGTTACATCAGACTGACTTGCAACACCCCTCCCTGTTCCTGCTCGTTACAAGTACTGCAACAAGCACCAGCCATGTCCTGTATGCCACTGCATGTGCTGCCACCAAGGACAGGCTGGTGCTCAGTAAACGAGCCAGTGTGCTTAGAGCTGTGGGAGCAGGTTTGCTGCCAGGGGCCTGGGGTGATACTGGTGTCTATGGTGAACTTCACGTTGTTCGGGCTCTGTTCCCAAGAATGGAAATGGAGTTTGGAAGGCCACGTCCCAGTCACGGAAACAGCTGGAGCATTCATTTACCCCTGCATCTGGCCAGAGCAACGCAGTCCCCTATGCAACATCTAGGAACCATTCTGACAGCAGGTTATGGCAGACAATTGTTGTGCTTTGGCAAGTAGCTTCACTGTTGAAATTACACTGCAAGAAGTAGCTGTCGCCTTTCATTGCATGGCAGTCATTCATTTCTGAAGCTCGTCCTGAAGAAGTGTTTAGCCACCATGTGCCTGTGCTCAGATGCACCCTGGGGAATGGTTGATCCCCTCTGCTGCTCAGAGGTTTCCCCTCCACAGGCAGAAAGGGGTTAATGGGTCCTGTTCCCCCCTCTCTTCCCCCTGTAGAGCCCAGCTCTTCAAAGCCACGTGATGGAAAATCACTTGGGGAGAGAGTGAGAGAAGCTTTCGTAAGAGCCTGGTGGGGGGAGAAGTTTCCAACCGCAGGGAGGAAGGGAGGAAGCTGCAGGGCTGCAACCCAACAGCCTTGAGAAGAGAGGATGGCCGCCAGGCAGAAGCTGGTCCCTCTGCAGCCTGACCACAGAGTAAGCAAGGGGATACCCAGGCATTTTGCCCAGGGCTTCTTTGCTCCCTGTCTCCAGGTGCGCAAGGAGGACCTGACCGTCCCAGAGCAAGGCAGGACTGCTCCCCAAGCTGCATCAAAGAGCCTGACAGCACAAAGCAAGGGCAAAACCACCTGATTTGATTTAGGAACTTGGTGTCAGAGATGTATGCAAAATGGGGACAGGGAAGAGACAAAGCAGGCTAGGAATATAGCAGGGGAACATGGTCCTGCTCTAACAGCTATGCGAGTCATCCAGGCCTGGAATAAGCAATAAGTCTGGGGAAAGACTGAGGGCTTCCTCATAACATGTCACTCTGTGGACTGCTGCAGACCCATAACTAACACCACAATCTTCACTTTCAAGAACAGTATATAAATAGCAAAGGCAACAGGAAATCAGAAGTAAAAATAGAGCCCTATAAGGTCTGCTGTGATGGGTCAAGGTACATTCAGCTATTTCTGGGGATGCTGCTGACGTGGAAGCATAAGAAACTGCAGGATGCAGGAGGCACTTTTTGCAGGGTTTGCCCCAGGGATGCTGGCAGGGCAGAAAGAAGGCCATGAAATACAGAGGAGGTCTCATCACAGACGCATGAGCTGCTTTGCTCTCTCCATACCTCTCTGTAGTGGGGTCAGAACAGTTGAGCGGGTATCGCAAGTCGATGATGGTTCCATCTTTGTCCTGCAGTGAGCCCTGTTGCTGTGTGTAGTATTCCACAAGTTCTGACAAGGTGGCAAACTTCTCCCCTCCATACAGGTCATAGAAATCCCCAGTATTCTGGATGCGGATGTGGGTTACCTGATCACCAACCCTGTGGGATGATGAACAGAGCAGTGCAGTGAGGGGGTTGGAAATGAAGCAGAAAATGCTCTGCATTATCTCCTGCCATGGAACCAGAACAAACTGTCCCAGTGAAAGGAGATGACTGGAAAGAAAAGCTCCTGGGGCAACTTGAAGTAGGGTCTAGAAGATGCTGGGAAGCTCAGCTTCTTTTACAGCCTGGAAAGAACTCAAAGGAATAAGGACAGGATGAAGAAGATGCCAGAGGACATGTGAGGATCTAAGCATTCTGCATATGGAACACTGGAAAGACAGAAGTTTGGGTCCGGGTTACTTACCGGACTGAAAGAGAAAAATCTCCCTGATTCTTCCGACTGGGTCTGGCCAGAAAGCTCCCATGGACACCTCGTCCCTTCAATAAAGCTTCAGCCTCCAGCCCACTCAGGTCACGGTGAAACCACCTAGCAGAGGAGATAAAAACAAGAGCCAGGAGAATCAAAAAGGCTAGGCACTATTATGGAGACTTGTGAAGACTGGTTCCCAGTCAGCATCCCTAGAGATACCCATACAGGTGACAGCCAGCACCAGCATCCCTTCCTACCTGATGCCTCCCCCAGCCTATGAAAAGTTTCCACTGAGATATGGCTTCCAGGATGATCCCCGCTCTGATCTGTCCTACTTTCCTGGTCCCCCTCCTCGCACACACACACACACTTCTCAACCCCTCTTACCTCACCATTGTGGAGGGTGAAAGAAGAGGGGGCCAAGTGGCTACCACCAAAGCAGCACAAAAACCAGAGAGGAAAAATCAGTTTGTGCTGGCAAGAAAAGGGAAGTCAGAGGTCTGCGCTCCTCTTGGGAGCTGGCCATGTATCTCTCCTGGTGTCTCCTCAGTCCATTCAGACCCTGTCCATCCACGTGTTCCTGGATACGTGCCTAGGTCTCTGGCCCTCTGCGCAGTGCTGTTGGGCACAGGCAAGTGCAAGCCCCGCGCACAGCTGGGCACGCGCAGCTCCAGGAACAGGAAGTGCTCTGAGCCATCAACTCCCCAGCCCTAAGCTGCTTTGCAACACTTCTGCTTCTCCTTTTGTGTCTTTCCTCCCCATCCCCCCCCTGTTATTCTTGGGTCCCTGTCTTTTTTCACACCAGGGTTGATGCTACAAATGTCAGGTCCTAGATGTGCTCATAAAACTAAGCATGTCTTCTGTTCCCCTTCTTCCCTAAAAGGCCAGTGAGAGACATGAGTCCTTCCCAAGCATAAGCCCTTGCCATGGTGCCAAAGGGACCACAGGTGCCTGCGGTCACCCACACACCAGCAAGGCAGAAGCAGGCAACGCACGCTAGCACACGCTGAGCAGTGCAGCACCCTACTGCAGGTTATGGCAGCCCAGCCGCACTTGGCTCTGCTGGGCTGCCCTCAGCTACCCAGCTGAAAGGTCCAGACTCCAGCTCCCTGATGAACCTTCTGGGCAGGTGAAGATCCTGCACGTTCTGTACAGCCACAGGGGGAATCGGTGCAAACCCAGAGCTGCAGACTTTGGGATTCCAGGCTAGCACTCTAAGCACAGCAGGTCTAGGGAGGTTCTCCTCCCCCTCTACTCTGCCCTAGTGAGACCTCACCTGGAATGCTGTGTCCAGTTTTGGGCTCCCAAATTTAAGAGAGATGGGGATCTACTGGAAAGAGGCCAATGGAGAGCTACAAGGATGATTAAGAGACTTGAGCTTCTCCCCTATGAAGAAAGACTGAGAGAACTGTGGCTGTTTAGTCTTGGGAGGAGAAGACTGAGAGGGGACCTTATTAATGTCTATAAATATCTGAAGGGTAGGTGTCAAATGGAAGGGGCCAATCTCTTTTCTGCAGTGCCCAGCAACAGGACAAGGAACAATGGGTATAAACTTAAGCATAGAAGGTTCCACCTCAACCTGAAGAGGAACTTCTTTCCTGTGAAGGTGACAGAGCTGCCCAGAGAGGTTGTGGAGTCTTCTTCTCTGGAGACATTCAAAACCTGCCTGGATGCGTTCCTGTGCAACATGCCCAGGGTGATGTTGCTTTGGCAGGGGGGTTGGACTCGATCTCTAGAGGACCCTTCCAACCCCTTAACATTCCATGATGATTTTGTGACTCCTGAAAACAGCCTGTTGGGAGATGTGACTGACGCAAGCAGTGGTAGCTTGAAAGGGATGGGATGGGGTGTGAGGTAGTGTTGAAGCTGCCTGGAAAAGCAAGAAGACAGCAGGACAAACAGCTACTACTGGCAGCAGGTTCACACAGCCCCAAGAGAGCTTAACCTAGGACCTTCAAGATCCCAGTACAGCATACTGAGGCCAAAGATGTCAACTTGGACAACTACATGCAAAGAAGGAAAATGAACCATTTCCAATTACCTGGCCATTTCCAGATATGGCCCATGACTGCCCTTTTCCATAGCACTGGTTTCAAGGTCTGCAGGTCTCATGAAAGAATGGGAGCTAAGCAGTGGCCAAAGAGTGCAATCCAGCTTACAAAGGAGCCTGATTTTTCCCTGGGGCCATCTGACCTTGCCTGTGTGGTGGTGTGGTGTGTGGTGGTGTGGGCAGCAGGAACAGCAAGAGATTTGCCTGTTTCAAATATCAGCAACTGCAGACTTCCCTGCACCGCACCAGACTGGGAAATCCTGCAAAAAGCTGAACAGGCTGCTGGCAATGACCAGTACAACACTGGTGGCCACGATGGAAACTAACAACAAAGGGAAGTACCAGAGAGGCAAGTGGGAAGCTAAATGTCATTGCTAGAGAGGCAGCAAGCTGGTGTATGATGAGCTGCAGGGATCCAGCTGTACAGACTTAAAACTGAGAGTTAAAAAAAAAAGATACTCTAGAGGCACAGAGAGCTGTGGCTCAAGGGAACAACTTCTACACAAAGTTGTAGAAGTTGCTCCTAAAACAATGCACCAAAATCAGAGCCAGTCTAGCACTGGCACAGGGAAGAAACATGGTAGGAGAGAAATGACAAGAACTTCTGGGCAGAAATCCCAAAAGAGAGTTCCTGATATCAAAAGAGTATTAGATTATGTAGGGCTGATACGAAGCCGTGGCAGACAAAAAATAAAGCCTAGACATCCCTACACCTCATGAACTGGCCAAGGGAGAAAAAGCTGTCTGAGGTAGAGAACGTTAGTGGGACATAGGGGAACAGGGAAAGACAAAGGTAGGTAAGAGCCCAGATCAGAATAGAAAGGGTGAGTTAGAACTAAATCCATGTAATTCAGTATCTGCCAGTAGGACGAGCCATGGGGTGCAACGTAACCCATATGTGGGTATTTGTGTGGATACAAATCACATCATTTACAGGGTGAATTTATACTTCTGGTTGCTTTCAGCTCAGGGAAGGCCTGGATGCATACAGCTGCCTTTGATTTGGGCCATCTAAAAACCACCAAGGAGAAGCTGTCACAGTAGAGAAGCAAGTGGTTGGTGTCTTTGAGTTTGCTCTCCCAAGTGGCTGCAGCATGGAACAGCAGACTATAACTGAGCTGCTAAAATGCTTTTAAATATCGTTAACAGGTCAAGAGAGTTCAGCAAATCAACTACCCTTATATCTTCAGCAAAACACAGGTGGTAGAACCTCATCTTGTAAATCCTGTGTGGAGCCAAACCACAGCTAGCACTGGAACAAATTTAGAGGAGAAGATAAATGAAATCATTAATTAAAAGGCACCCACATCTGGACTCTGTAAAAAAGACACTGAGAAACTGGATGGAATCCAGCATGAGGCAACTGAGGAAGTGAAGAACCTGGAGCACAGCAGGGATGGAGGAAGCTGGGCTTGTTCATCTTGGAGAAAAGATGCTTAAGGAGGGTTTTAACAGCTGTCTGAGACCCCCTAAAAGGGGACTGGGGGTTTTAGAGACAATGAGCCAGATTCTTCTTCATGGGATGCAGCAAAAGGACAAGTGACAACAGCCATAACTTCCAGCAAGGGAAATTCTGATTAGATATTGGGAAAAGTTACACACACACTCCCCACCCAGGGGCAGTTCAGCATTTGCCACAGGTCCCCAGAGAGGCTGGGGAATCTTCACTCATGGAGATGTTCAGGACTCACCAGAACAAGGCCCTAAGTAATCTGATCTAGCTTTGGGGTTAGTTCTGCCATGAGCAGGGCATTGCACTAGGTGATCCAGGGGCCAAAATGATTGTTAAAGGAAGACTAGAGGAGGAGCTTATGTATAGTTTCCTCCTGTACTCCCTAAGCCTCTGTTTGGCTATTTTTAGAGTAAACCTTCAGATCCATAACAGTTTTATCATCCTTTGGCAAGGAGTTTCACTGCTCCAGTATGAAAGCACACCCTCCTTTGGCTTGCTTCTAGCCTGCTCCCTGCCTAAATGTAACATCTGGCTGTTGTAAAGAAAGAAAAACCAATGACTGAATCCTGATTCCTATCCACTCGCTCCAAGCTGCTTATCATGCAGACTTGTAACATCCATATACTTCCTCAGCTCTCTGCCAGGCTGAAGACTCCAACCCTATTAAGGTGTTCTTCATGCAGAACTATTCTACACCTCCATCATCCTTTCTGTCCCTCCCTGAGATGTTTCCAACTCCAGTGTCTTGTTTTGGAGACAAGAGTGAGGGGTGGCACAGAACTGCAGTGTTCAAGAGGCTGGTGTGTCATGGACGTATACACAGTGATTATTTCTGCTGTTTGTTCACCATAACAGAACATTAAGCTAACAAGTGCACAGCCCTATACGTGATCAGTCTTACTCCAGAGGTTACTACTCGTTTACAGTTTGTTGTTTTATATAATTTTGAATTATTTTTCTGCATGACCATTGTTTTGTGTAACTCTATATGGAATTTCACCTGCTGCTCTATTGCCCACTCATTCACACTCATAAGGTCTTTCTGCAATTATTCACTGTCCATCAGCTCCCACCCTACTATCCTGAGAAGCTTGCTATCATCAGCCAATTTTCTTACCTCACCAAGCTCTGTTTCCAGGTCATTTGGGAATATACTGAACTGCATGTATTTCAGGCTAGGCCCCTGATGACTTCCCTTTGCTGTAAGAACTGGGTGTTTATTCCTGCTTTTCATTTCCTGCTTTCTACTTCCTATTCTACCCAAGAAAAACTTCATCTTCTTTCTTATGCCATGACTTTAGCTTTATTTAAAGACTTTGATGAAAAATCTTGTCAAGTCATCCACAAGCTTGCTAAGTCCCTCAAAAACCTCCAGTTTTACAAGAGGGGATTTGTCTTTACAACAGCAGGTGCTGACTCTTGCTTTCATATTGCATTCATTGCTTTCCCTGTTACACTGTCTACCTTCTTACCCAGATATCAACTTTATTCTTCTGTGCTCCCCTCATTTGGGAGATCTCATTTGGAACCCCTTTTGAGAATCAGCATTGTATTTGTTACTTCTAATTCTCAGCACTGAGAGGTTTTGCTATTCTGCACAGAACTGCATGATAGTTCAGTTGTTAGTGCACAGTGAAGGCCATTTGGGCTTGGGGAATGGGCAGATGGACCTTCTTCCTGTGACTTGCCCAAGCCAGGTGCTCTCTGTCAGGCCACAGGACCCGAGGACAGTGCTAGACCACCGTGATTGCCCAGGTCCTTACCATAGTATAATAATTGTGTGAATCCCACTTCCTTACACCATGTTATGTCAGTCTATAGAGCAGAGCACTTGTTTGGACTGACTGTGAAGATTTTATGTCTTGCTGTTCCAAAAAGGGGTAGAAAGACCGTAGCAAATCAAGAAATAACCAGGATTTACAAACTCAGTCACCTGACCTCTCTCTGTACAAAAAAAACAAAGTCAGAGATGCTGCAGCTGCAGGGCTTGCAGAGTAACCATAGTGGACTGGGCATCAGAAACTCTCCTTGCTCTTTACCAAAGTGAGAAGGAGCAGCAGTAACAGCAATAACACAAACCACCATGAGCTCCAGTCCTCTGGCTATCCTGTAGCTTCTATTAGAAGGTGAGGGGGGTTTTTTTATCTTCCTTATGTGCCCAATTCCTACTGCCAGTACTTCTGCTTTTCTCACCAACGACTCTTGTTTTCTTCCCCTAACTACCATTCACAGCACTCACCCACAGGATGGCATCGGGACGCTCAGCTCCCCACTGATGGGGGACTGACAGCAGCTGGTGGAAGGAGGAAGGGCCACGGCCCTTAACCAGGGTGTCCTACTAAAGAAAATAAAGCAATATTAGAATTACCAAGACAGTATCTTGAGACAGACTTAGGAGAGAGATCAAAGACCTTGACAGAGGAAGGGTGGACTTGCACCTGCCCAACAGGGCTGGATGCTCATGCCAGTGAGTGCCCAGAGCTGTGGAGGAGCAGCTGGTGGCACACGGGGGCTGCAGCACCTCCTGTGACTCACCTGTGTCTGATCCACACAGGTACAGTCCCGAACTCTGCCTGTTCTTAGGCAGAGTAAGGAGAAAGCAGCTCCAGGTCAGGCAAACTGCAAGTGGAGGGCTTCATCTTCACCATTTGCAAATCATTTCCTGGGCTGTAGTTAATGAGTAATTGGAGGGGTGGAGGAAGGCCAAGGCCAAGCTGGAGAGGTAAATGCAGGCGGAAGGGACCAACTGCTCTTCCTGCCTCCTACCCACTGAGTTCACGCCCTTGCTGGCTACATTCCTGCCTGGTTCGTAACTGAGAGGCACGGAAGGCGAAACCGGACGCAGCTCTAGTACCTGGCTCGCAGCTCCCTGCTCCTCCAGGCCTGGCTTCTTCACCTCCAGCCCTACCAACCTGGCTCCCATCACCCTCCCCAAGACCTCAACACATGCTCCAAGGGCAACAGGCATGTCAGACGGGAGGCTACAAGCAGATGTGTCTGATACCCCTTCATTTGAATCAAGTCGGAAACAAAATGTCACACTGGAGTGAGTCAGCTACATTTGATTTGTCCCCTTTCAGTCCCCAAAGATGCAACAGATAATGTTATGCTGTTTCCATCCTTCTAATGCAGGCTGCAGCCAAATGGGGCAAGCCCAGCTCCCTGCAGCATCTCTCTGCTGCCTTTTTTGCCTTTTTCATTAGGGCTAATGCACTCATTTGCGCATTCACCCAGCAAACAATGCAGCCCCAGGCAGTAAGAGAGCTGCACCAAGCCTGCTGGGGACAGAGGTCCCAGTCTTGCTGAACAGCACTAGGCTGTGTTTAGAGGCACATTATGTAGTATCTTTAAAGTAGTGCATTTGTAACTGCTGGCTCTTAGCACCTCTGAAATGTTAAAAAAAAAAAAGGTTATCATCAAGTCCTAGGGCTTCACATGAAGGCTTGCCTAGGCAACTATGTTTTTGCAGAACTTGGTGTATACTGGGCCCCTCAAAATGCTAGCACAGGTTTTATCAGGCGTGAGATGGGCACTGCTCTAGCTGCCTCTGCAGCAGAGGAGCACGCGTGTCTCAGGAATACCGCTGAGCTCACATCATTCCAAAACACAGGGATTTTCGAGACATTTTTTTATTCACGGGCAGACACAAAGCACCCCGTTTCTTTGGGGTCAGCGTTTCCCTTGTTTACGTGCTCCATTCCCGGGGCCGATGGGACCTGCAGCTTGAACGGGAGGCACCAGCCAGAGCACCGCGACTCGGCGCGGGAGGACAGGTCCCTGGCCTCAGGAGGTTGCCACTCCGCCAGTCCCGGCCCCGTGCGGCGGCAGAGTCATGGGCGGCAGGAACATGGCCTTCAGCTTGCCCGACATGCTAGCGATCTCCGGGTCCTGCGACTCGTAGGATTTGATCAGCCGGGCGAACTTCAGGACTCCTGTGAGAAAAAGGGGTGGGAAGGAGGCACTTGCCCGCTGGCGCCCATTCCGCGGGTTTAGCGGGCAACAACCCACCTTCGCCGTCGTTGCTGAAGCCATAGGCTTTGATCACGTCCTGCTGGATCTGGGTGGCCGCAGGCAGGAGGAACTGCAGCATCTTTCCCATATCGTTGCAGGCGTTGTCTCGGGCTTCCTCCATGCGCTGCGCGTTTTCAGGTGCTCCGAAGGCCTTGATCACCTCCGCCAGCACCGCTGCAGGAAGCGAACGCACGTCTGCCAGTCGGCCCAAGCGCCAGAACCACCCTCCCTGGGGCCACCCTCACACACTCACCTTTCGCCTGTTCCGCACCCAATCCCGCCGGCTGCGCGGACGCCGCCATGAAGACCCCCTAGAGCTGCCGTAGCCCCAGCCCGCGGGAGGGCTCAAGCCCTGCCCAGTAGCCAACAACACGCATGCCTGCCCCGCCCCCGCATTCTTTTACACCACTCAGAGAGGCTTTCCGCTCAGCGGAAAACCTACTAGACAAATACTAAAAGAGCTGAAATCACTGCAACCGCCTTTCCCCGTGCCGGGCGCCACTCATGCCGCCCCGCCCAGAGGTGAGGGTGAGAACCGCTCTCGACCCAGACCGACAGGTGTGGGTCCCCGGCTCCGTACCCCTCGCCCAGCCCTACTCCGCCGCCTCCCCCCGCACTGGCAGCGGCGGTAGCGGCCACAAAGCTCGCCCTGCCGCGCCGTTCGGGCCATATGCAGATCGGCTGAGTCCCATTGGTGCCGCAGCGCGCACGCCACACCCCTCCCCGCGATGAGGAGGCCTCTCCATTGTCGTTACCACCGCCGCCGCTGCCAGGGGCGGGCGGCAGGAGCACGAGCGGAGGCGGCCACCGCCACCGCCCCGCCCCTCCCGCGGCCCCTCAGCTGGGAGCTCGCGCTTCTCCCGTCCCTGAGCAGCACCCGCCCGGCCCCCAGGCCCTCGCAGGCCTCTCTCCCCGCCGGCCGAACTTGCGGCCTGTTCACCGGCTCTCCAGCCCTTCTCAGCAGCCTCGAGAGCGCATATCCGCCTGGTCTCCCTCGAGCTGCGAGACCTGTGCCCGCCTGGCCAGGTCCGCCCCTGGCCCCAGTAAAAACAACCAAAAAATAAACACAACAGAGTCTGTTTCTGGAAGGGTTGGTTTTTTTGGGGTTTGGGTTTTTTTTTGTGTGTGTGTGTGTGTGTGTGTGTTTTGTTTCAGCTTTGTTTTGAATTTTTTTTGCTGGGGTTGTTTTTTTTTCCTTTTTTTAAGAGCTTCAT
>JANHGN010000180.1:0-62752 GCA_024605025.1 Megaceryle maxima
GGGCCCCCTCCCCAAAGGCACTCAAAGGGAAGTTGGGGTTTTTTCCCCCCCGGGCCGCCTTCTTTTTAAAAGCTAGGTATTTTTTTTTTTTTTTTTTTTTTTTTTTTTTTTTTTTTTTAAAGAGGGAAGAAAGAGTTTGTTTAATGCTTTAAAAACACAGCCAGCTTTGGCCAACATAACGTTACAAGCACAGACAAGCAGAAGGTTGCTATTGCTATTGTTCTGAGAGGCACAAAACATAAAATATAGTAGTTATGTCCTTATATTTGACTCTATCCAAATGAGAAAGCCTTTTTTCTGTTGTTTTGAAGTGCCATTCCATGCTGCACTGAAGTGCCAGGTGGAAATTTTTGTTGCACATGCTTTTCCTATTCTCCCTTTTGTTTCTGAAGTGCCCACTGAACCTGTTCAAGGTAACTATGAAGCTATTGTCGATATGTTAATAATTCAAGCAAAACAAACCATACTTCCATATTTGCATTTGCCATGCAGGGTTACTCAGAAAGGAATGTTTTGCCACCATGGAGAACAATAGCTGATTTAGTTCACAAGCAGTTCTATTCCTCTTATGTAGAATACTTAGGAAGTTACATTTTTAGACACAGAATTATGACAGGTCTATCTTCTGATACATATGATATCACTGCTTTTATTGCAACTCTGTTGATGGAAAAGATTAACAGCACCTTTTCCCTCTTTTGGCTTTAATAAAACGTCCAACTGCTAGAAATGTCACTTAGAACCACAAGTTTGCAATAATTAAAACAAATTATGCATCTTAGTAACCCAAGGTGGATGATTAATGCAGCCTTTAAATGATTGTTTGTGTTAAATTGTTTCTCCAAATGCAATTCAGGAATTTGAAGTTGTCAGATTAACTGCTGTATTTACTGGTCTGTTTGATTAGGTGAGCATAGTTTTATATTCCCTCTTGGAGACCTAAATAGCAACCATTTCCTACCAAAACAGCCCGCAAAACAAAGGCCCCATTCAGAGGACTATTCGGAGTGGGCAATGCTCTATAGCCCTTTGTATCCTGCAACAACATGGTTACTGAAGTGCCTCTGAAAGGTACAACAAATTTTTAAAAGAAATTAATAATGGTCATTATAATAATAGTTGGAATATTATGTTTTTGTCTAAAGGTAAATACATTCCATCATCAGTTAATGGATTAATTTCTTTGTTGAACTTAAATACATCTCTCAGAGGCCTTTATGATTAATACTGTAAAATAGGGTTTAATGAATGCTGTTAAAAGGACGGCTAATATTCGTTTGAAACTGTAATCCACACTGCCAGAGTTTGTTCACTCTGTACTCTTTTCATGAATATCCATGGAGTTGAATTTTAATGAGCATTCATAGGAAATGAATTCAAGGCTTGGACATGTGAATTTTTAACCAAAGTGAATTTTAATTTGTTCTTCTTTGAGCCTTTTGCACCAGAAACTTGGTGATCAGAGCCAATCAGGGAACAGAAATAATGTCATGTGTCTTCTTTGCCTTTTTCCAGTCAACAAGTGCATAATAAGCACAGCTTGAACTTTGATCATTACAGTTCAAATATCAAGACAAATGAAGTGTTTACAGTAGATTTTGATGAAAATTGTATAGTACCTTTCTCTGTCCAGATTAGATGCTAAGCATTTTTCCCTTCGTTTGATGATGGTTTTTTATATATAGGCACTTTTTAAGAGCTGTCAGCTAGCAGCTTTGCTGGGACTGTGGAAAAACACCAAGGAATAATAAATATTATTAATAACTTCTTGGTATTTCTGGGCAAACCCAACCTGATTGCCACATCATTCCTGAGAAGGGAGGGAAATTGGAGGACACGATGTCCTTCACCTTCTCTTGACGTTATTTCTTTCATTCTTTTGGAAGGATGACTTATGGTAGAAACTATTCCAAACTGCAGCAGGACTCTGCTTTTCAGCATCTCGTGCTAATGGTCGGGTAATGCTGGAGGAAAGACAGCTCTGCATGGCAAGAGTTTGGTAGGGGTACACACACATGTACTCCCACTGGATTGCTTTAAGAACTGGAAGGGCCAAACTGTTCTGTGCAGGCTGAGCAGTGAGGACAAGAGTGACTGGGGTTTTTGGAAAAGGGGACATGGTTTACCCAGAACAGGAAGTTTCTGAGTAAGAAATTGTTGGAAGTTGAAAGTATTTTTGAGAAATACCACTTTCTTGCACTATTTTTACACTCTTTCCCAGGTAGCCGCTTCTGGCCACAGTTGGAGACAGGATAGTGAGCCAGTCTGACCCACTTCAGGTTTTTTGCTCACATTTTTTTGGGATTGTCCTTTCTGGAGAAATGTGGTCCCTTTGTCATTCATGTGGAGATGAGTGGAGTAAAGCAACATGTACAACGTGGAATTTAGAGTGAGGTCCTAAAAAGTTTACCTTCACAATTATTTCTTTTGCTGGATTGAGGGAGTCAAACATCATACGGGATGAATACCTGTGAGATTCAGAATGGTTGTTATGGTTTTCCATCTCAGGAAGCTATAAAGTCTTCAGTAACACCGAATCCAAAGCATCCTTGGTGAGAAGATTTGACTATTGCTTCTTCCTCATCCTTGTGAAGAGATACATGATGCTCTGCCTGGTTAGCAGGAAGAAGGTACCTCTGGAAAGTTTTAGTGGCTCTGTGCTCTGGGTTTCTATAACCATATTGATTTTACCCTGAAATCAGTAATGTGAATTGACATGGTACTTTTATAACCATCTTGAGGACTAGATGGCTAATTGCAAAGGTATAAGCAAAGGAAGGAGCCTTTTTCATCAAATTGGAATGTTGGAGCTTTGGGGAAAAAAAACCCAGGACATCTACTGATTAAATTTATTAAACTTCAGCTGGGAATTTACAGCTTGTAAGGCTCCATATTCCTAATGAAGATATTCATATATTTCAGCTGGTGGTGAACTATTTCTCCTCCTTCTCTGCAGTGCTTAGGGGAAGCCACTTGTACCAGCCACACACAGAAAAGTAGCCTGGGAAGCTGGACTGTGATTTTAGTCTGAAGGAAATATGGATCATAGGAAACTTCTCTGGTGATACCTTCTGCTATTTACATTTAAATTTCAAGCAAGTTGTGAAATTTCAAACTTTCATTAAAGGTGTGCTGCTAGAAGTGCTTCAAGCTGAGCAGATGGGTATCAGTTTCCAGGAAAGCCTGGTTTGTTCCCTGGAGTTGGTCTGTTGGGTGCTCTGGGGGTCAGATGTTTGCCATGCACCCACCCACTCTGATTGGGCTCATAAAGTCTGACTGAGCTTGTCTTTAAAGATGACCCTCACCCACTTTTTTTTTTTTTTTTTTTTACTTAGCAGTTTACTGATTAGTACATTTGTTTCCCTCTCCTTCTGACTGCCTTTGAAAATGTCCTCTCCCTTGATTGATTATGAGATGTAAAACATGGTCCTGGAGCAGGGACAGATCCAAACTCTCCTCTTTCCAAGGACCTGCCTGGTCATAAAGCTTCAACTTACTGAAAATGCTTTTCTCTACCGAAGCAAAACAAATCCAGTCCTGCTGAAGGAACTCCAACAATTTCTGAAGGCTGTTCCACAAGAGCAGCCACCTCAGAATAAAGCACTCAGATATGGTGTTCAAAGACTAGTGGAATGACTCTGCAAATATGAAGCAGAAGCTGCACAGCCGATGTGTATTATGCCACTTTGATTTTATTAGCTGATTTTTATTTCATATTGAAGCATCCGAACAATTCAAAAGGACTTCTGATTGAAAAAAAACCCTGAAGAGATATGTGTTATATATTGCAGTTTTTCGGTTTTCCAGTGTTCATTTCTTCCACACTGCCACATACCTCTGACAGGACTAAATGCCACAAAAGGTGTCAGTCTCTAGGTCACATGTGACATGTATCTTTTCAGTATTTGAGTATGAAAGCACAGTGAGACCCACTGAAGTTAGGCGCTCAGCTTCTGCTGGCTGAGTGGCATCGTATTTTGGAAGTTAATTTCCTTTGAAAATACCATCACAAAGGAACATCAAAGAGCAATGACTGAACATCATCTATTGTGAAATGAAAGGAGGGAATATATAGTGATGGTGTGGGTTTTTTGCTGCAAGACTCCATTAGCAGTAGAAAATGTAGGAGAAAGTGGAGACTGGTAGAGGTAACCTCAAAATATTTGTGGCTAAAATACTTAAAACCTTTTTGTTACAACAAAGTTCAGATTCTTTTTAAGGAGAGAGCGTTCTATTGAAAATGGTGCTTAGCAAAAATCAGTCTCCTAACATAGAAGTATCAACGGAAATCTTTTGGCTACCGAAGGATGTACAGTTGTATTGAGGCAGGGACAGGAGACTAAGCTGTTTCTAGCATTAAAATAGAATAGGCAATATCTTTCTCTGAAGATGTTATTTGTACCATCAGCTAGGAGATTCTACAACTGGATATTGTGCCCCTTGCAAAAGATCTTAAGTTAAAGCAGTTTATTTGTCCCTTTCACTGTGTTGGTGACAGGGCCTTGAGATTCCCTCCCCTCCACCCAAGGCCTAGGACCCTGTTAGCACCCCTTGGAGCCATCATTTGCTGCCCCGGCAACACTGCAGCAGGGCTGATCTCCAGCTCCCCACAGCCCTGCCCTGCCTGATCATGGGTCCCCACCACACTAGAAAATTCTGTTGCTGGTAGCCACATATAACACAGAAATAACTCAGCTACCAGTATACAAGCTTTTTTTTGCAGGGCTTTAATTTGAAAAGAGATCTATTACTGAGGTTTATAAATAAATATTTCCGTTGTCTTTAGTCTGCTTCCACTGCCTGCAGTGAGAGATTCCCCTCCCTCCCCTCCCCCCAATTTTCATGGGATCAAGGCGGGTCAGTATTGAGCATTTTGAGACCTCATCCAGTATTGTTATAAGTTGAAAGCATTCGATACAGAAATCACTAAGGGTCTGTTTTCACTGAAGTATTAACAAGAGTACTGCCCTTAACATGAATCTTATTGACACAAAACACTCCTTAACTATTAATATGAGTTGTCTGGCTTGTTGGTGGAAAAGGGAGAATTTTCTGTAGTTCACACACCTCATCTGTTGCTAACCCTGCAGCAACTCAAGTGCTATTTTTCAGCATGGCTATTCTTACTTAAGCTTCCTTAGCTCTAGAGATGAGTAGGCAAGTTGAGCTAATTCTGTAGCAAATGTGTAGCCTGAGATAGTTAACTTTCCTGAATTCTTTTAGAGCACAAAATGCTGAATTATAGCTCATGTTGCATGAACCCAGGTTTATCCATATTTATTTAAAATGCTAGAGTAAGAAGACCCCTCTGTGCAGAACTCTATTAGAGTTTGCAAGGGAGATAGAATTACTTCAAAGGGTATCTGTAATTGGTGACCTTATGCTCAGAGGGGCAGATTTTGCATGGCTACTGGAATTTTTGTAGATAACTGTAAGCAATGACTGTTGACTGTATTAACATGCTGCCTTGCCTTCTGCTGATCTGTTACTTGTGACCAAAAATGGTTTTCAATTGTGGAGTCCTGCATGTAGTGTAGAATGTATAGTCCTGAAGCTCAGAAGCACTACATTCACTGGTAACGATTCAATCGGTTAGTTTATGAGTCTGTGAGATCTGGCATTGGCATCCCTTAGTTCACAGCAGTCAGTAATATATAGACTGTGTATATACATGCCGAAGCTTAATTTGCAATCCTATTTAGAGTGGAAAAAAAAATGCCACACTTAAAAAAAAAAAAAAAAGAAAGAAAAAAAAGTGCAAACAGGGTTCTTTTCACAGTGGACAGAGAATACCATTAAACAGAGGAAGCACAATATCCCTTTTCATAGCAAGACATCAAATGTCTGCAGAAGAGTTTAATTTATACTTCTTCATGTGCCAGAGCTGTGTCTGAGACATTGCAGCATTTCAGTACTTTCAATCAGGTCACAGTTTCCAGCACAGATGACTTCATCCCTTTTAAAATAGAACAAATAGAATAAATGGAATTCCACATAATCATGGTAGGAGCTGGGATTATAGGAAATTAAAACACATATTTGAAAGCAGAGGTCTGCGCGGTAAATAATTGTGACAGGGAGCTTGGAAAGTAGTGCTTGGTCTCTTCTCAGTAAATTGATGGGCAACAAGGGTCTTTGGCTCTGCAGCTTTCTGTAGCGTGGGAGTGTGGGTGTATCCTCGAGGAGGATGACGAGAGTGATGGTGGATAATGTGCAGTGTTGCATTTAATGAAGTTGCTGCCTTTCCAGAAGAAATAGTAAAATTACACCCCTTGACTCAAATGGAACCTAGACGAATGCTGGCTGATGTGAATCAGCCATGGGCTTCACAGTTCGTGTACCACCGTGCAGTTTTGATTGCTTTCCCTGGTTTGGTTCTCTGTTCCCAAGCTGCTACAGAGTATTTCACATCTCCCAGCCACGACTCTGCGTTGGCAGTTAGAGAAAAGGTGTTGATGAATTCTGTCTCCAATTTCTGCACGTCTGAAGAAAGCCCTTATAAAATATCAGCATATATTATTCTGATATCCCCCAAACAGAGAAGCAGCTCACTGCAACCTGGAATGCTTTGAACTAGTACTGTAAGACAAGTGTTTGCAGTATTTATTACAACAGGAGAAAACAAAACTAGAAACACGCTGTTCCTTAATTATAGTATTTGCCCAACGCTGCCCTTGTTGTGATTCATTTTTGGCATTTAAGAAAAAAAAACACCAAACTATCAATAACTTATTTGTGACATGACAACATTCTAACTCGCATCAGAGCTATTTGTTAGGCTATATAGAAGCATGCTGTAAATACAGCCCTTGCCCTAAGGGACTGTTTTGTCTTCATATGTGAATGAGAGACGAGGATATTACATGTGTTATCTCAAGTCACAGAAGAATTCAGTAGCCAGGCCGGGAATCAAATTCTGTTTTCCCAAGTCACAGTCCTGTGTCATTAAAGATAAGCTCACTCAGGTCATGTGTGTTGTATGCATGTGTATGTATGTGTGAATACAGCCACATTTGTCTAGTTTGACATGTAGGCTGGACTGTAGGTCTGTAACTTGCATATTTGTATCCTGGTGTTTTGCATCATGTCTAACTATGGTAAAGATTACACTGACAGACTAATTCTGTTCATGAAGGCTTCTGTTTAAAAGCAAGTAAAACTCTGGAAGAGAAGGCAAATTCATCACTGGTGAGTTGGCTGAATCCAGTCACATGCTGTGTAATATAACTTATCCTTTGGAATTCATGCCTTCATTGGGTCTGCCTACCAGATAAGCTACACCGAGATGAAAGTGAGTTGCATCAGATTCTGGTGCCCAGAGCACAGAGTTCAGGCTCTGTTTCTCCTTTGTTCAACTGGATGCTATACAAGAAACAGCATTCTCTCTCTCAGAAAAAGAAGTTAATCAAGAGGGAGAGATACAGGTAAAATTTTTATGCATGGCACTCTGTTAATATTTCTGAACATTTCAAAAGCACCCGTCAAAATTACTTGCGTTGACTTGGCTTCTTTAAAAGTTTAACCTGGATTGCTGTAATCGCAGAAAACAGAACTCTCTTGCTTGATTTTGGTAAATGCAGTCTCCTACTGACATCAAAGATTATAGCAACTGCAAGGCACTAGTTTGCCTCTGTAGTTCCAAGTTGCTCAAAAAACTTTTAATATATTCTTGTGAATGTAACTGTGTGTCATAAATATACCCGCCAACAGGAGAGAAACCCTAACTTGAAAACAACTGTTAATCGATTACTGCAGAAAAACTGACAAACTGGAAGGGAATAATGCTAAAAGGTGTTAATTTGTGGGTTTCTGTAGGCTTTGGAAAGCAAAATTAAGTCTATATGGGATTTTGGATGTGTAACATAAACTGTGGGCCATGTGCCTCATTCGTATAAATCAGCATCATTGCACTGAGAGCCAGGAGAGCTCTGCTGCGCTCCAGCTGAGAAAGTGGGCCATGACTCTGAACACATGGTGATCAACATCAGTTTTTGTTTGGTTTCATTTATCTGGGGAAGGAAGAAAAAGAAAAAAATCTAATGGGGATTTGCTAGACTATTACTCAAGTCCATAACTGTTTTTCCTTTTCTGCATGAAAGTTGCTGCTACTGCCTGGTGCAAACTGAGCATGAGCAATGTTTCATGCTTGCACCAAGCTCTAGACCCCCAAGCCTTGGGGACCCTGGCAATGATTCTGGGTGATTATATCATCCACAGCAAAACGATTCCAGGCAGGAAGCAGACAGCAGCCAACGTTGGCAATCAAGAGGGGCAGCGCTGGCAGCTCTAAGCATTGTCCTAGGTTGCTAAATGGCTCCTCTTTCCATGCAAAAAATGCAGGCATGTAGAAAAATGCTTCTCTTCAGAGCTAGGGAGAATTTTTGCAGTGAAACTTCTTAACAGCTCTGTATATTTAGCTTCAGAAGAAAGAAATTCACAAATCTGTCAAAAAACCCCAAAATTTAAATTCAAAAGGAAATGCTTTGACTTTTATATTTGAAGTGCTTTGTTTTGTTATCTTATACTTTACTTACATTCATAATTTAAAAAATAATTATTTCAGCAAAATGAAGGAAGCGTTCATTTAGGTAGAATAAAATTAGAGGAAAAAAAGCGATGTAAAATTAGAAGGAAAAAATTGCATTTCGTTTTGCCAGCAAAGTAAAAGATCACTTTAGTCATAAACTTCACTGATTGCTTTCATTTGCTCCATCCTCTCTGTCTGATTTTGCAATGTGTACGGGAATGTTTAATGAGGAACAAATTCAGATGAAAGGCCGTTCAAATATTTGTTGCGATGGATACCAGATGGCATCTGACACTAGCATACTGGGAAGTCAGGTGAACCATACCTTTGCCTTTGTGGTAGAATTGATGTAGGGAAAGGCAAAGGAGGAAACAAGATAAGGTCAAGTCAGAACCAAGTTGCATGTATGTTTGGTTTTTTTTTTTTTAGCACTTCAAGCTAGAATAGGGAACTCTCCTTCAGCTTGCTTTTGGACTGTATGTGAAAAGCTTTATGTTGCTCTTTGCCTTGAGTTGGTAGAGAGGAGGATAAGGTAGAGTTACCATGATGGATCGCAGTAGACATTGAATTTAATGGTGAGCATGCTTTTGGCATTCTGTAAATGTCAGCTAACCCAAGCTCCCCCCCTCCCTTCTTGGTGCTGTGAAGTGATAACAAAACCAAACAAGCTTAAATATCCTTAATCAGCCTTCTGTCCTAACACCATCATGAGTGAACCAAGCCCTGGCAGCTCTGGGACCGCAGAGCTCTTGTGGATGGTGAGGCTGAAGGCCGACTGTGCTGGAAAAGGGTGGCTTCACTGGCACATACAGAGCTTGGTCCTACAGCTTAGAGTCTGCTCAGCCTCCCAGGAGAGCTGGTGGCACTGTCCTGCCATGGGGCTGTTGGAAACCTTGCACTGCTGTGGAAGTTGGCTCACATTAGAGAGAGAGAGAAGCTGCCCCAGGCGGGGAGGAACTTGCTCAGACCTGCTGACATCCATCTGCCTCTGTTTTGTGGCATGGGGTGGAACTTGGAGCCATCAGGGAAATATTTTGAGAAATTGATGTATTTTGAAACTTGGTCAGATTCTTCTGGGTTCAAATAGTTCTACTGCTTTAATTTTATCCCTGGTAAGGGTTTAGGGTCATTGGCGTTTAGATTAGAAAAGCAGGGGGTGGGCATGAGAAGCCAGTGCTCGAGCACTTCCAATGCTACCTATGCTGCTTCACTGTGCTGTGTCAATGGAGGTATCACCTGAGATGCATAAAGCACCTCCATACCAAAGCACTTATGCCTTCTGTAAGGGTTGTGATCGTTTCAAGAGTGGGAGAAAACTAGCTGAAATTACTCCACAGTTACACAAACTACTGAGGTAGCTGTTGTGACATGCTGGCAGTCCCCATTCTCAAAACAATAACAACAAAAAACGCAGCCTAGCCCCTCTCATCCTGAACTTTTCATTTTGATATTATTTGCCTTGTTTTCAACCCCATTGGTTATGAGCATTTTCTTCCTAGCAGGGCTTGAAGTTGTCATACAAGGGGAAAAAAAGGCTGCTACTGCAGCTGTTAGCTGATCTCAAGGTGCACTGCAAATGAAACCTTGGTAACCCAGGGTCTATCTGAGCCCATTGTACCAAATTTGTCTTTGTCTGTACCAACATCAGCGAGACTTTTTTCACCATCCTGCACAATCAGGACTCAATGTTGCAAACAGTTAATTTACTTTGCGCAAATTGATGTAACAGACAAGGTATGTGCAATGTGGCAAAGTTAATCGTGCAGGAGAAACTGTAGGGCCAGATGCACAGTGATTATTGATTGAACTGAAGCCAGAGACTCAGCCCCTTAACTCTTCAAATCTCTGACTCCTTGATTTTGCCTCTCCCTCTATGGTGCTGCATTAACTCACAGCATAGCTGGAATGTTCTACGGTTACTTACAAAAAAAGGATCTGTGTGGGAAGGTGAAGGAGGATGGTGGGGGTGACAGGCAATTCATGGGGAGGAAAGAAAAAAAAAAAGAAAAAGGAGCTGGAAAAGTCAAGAAACAGAAAGAACATAAGGGGGATTTGTATCTTTTCCTATATCAGAGTGGGATACTATTGGTGTTTCTGGCCACTACAAAGTGCTGGGTGAAGTTAAATATTGGCTCACCTCTTATTCAAATAATTTAAGATGGCATTTTAGAGCAGTAGAGCATTTCATTATCCTGTCCCTACTTATGCATTGGTCCATCAAAAAATGGTGGTGAAATAAGTCCGTTTAACTCCCTTGCACTATTGTCTGAGAGTCCTGAAATGTTCTGGAATGTCAGTGGCATCTTTTTTTTTTTTTTTTATAATTGTCACCCACAAATGTGGTCATTCAATAAAACCTTCACCAATTTGCTTCAGACTGTTTTTTTAACAGGGACTGTAAAAATTGAAGGAAACTGCATTTGAAGTTTCTAAGTTTGGCTTTAAAAAAAAAAAAAAAAGTCATTTGAAACAGCTGAAGTGTTTTCCATCCTACTCTTGCAATATAAAATGTCTAAGCAGACTTTCAAACTTTCTGTAATATGTTACCTTCCATTGAGACCACACACAGAAAATTTCCGTGCAGAATTTATTTCCCAGTACTCAAAATAACAAGAGATTAGAGTGGAATCTCAGGATATTTAACTGAAGTGTCTGATCTTCTCCAAAGTTATGTCCCTCTGACACAAATACACGTGTGCACACACATTACAACTACTACAACAATGCAAAAATCACCATTTGCCAACAGACAGGGCAAGTTAATTGCTTTTATTTCCTGTTCAAAGCAATTGAGAGGAACCAGTGGTCTATCAGACCCTACTCTGTGATAAATAATGGCTCGTGAACAGAGATCTCATTTTTAAAATGATGAATGTATGTGCCTATACACACAGAGGTGGTGTGAGGTTCATACCATTCTGTGGTATGAATTTGGAAGCTGTTGGTGTGCACAGACAACATACCCATACACAGAGCCAGGAAGGTGGGCAGTTCCCACAACGTGTGTGTTAGGGGGGAATGGCTTCAGAGAGAATCCCATTAACATCCACTGTGGATTTGCATAATAGGTGGCCACTGGGAGTGAAAATGCAGCAAGGATTTAGAATTCCCAGATTTCTCTTTATAGTCCCCTGAGCAGCAAAGGGCAAAAGATTTGCTCTTAGGATGTGTTCCTTCGCTGTAAAATGGGTGGTTTTCTTCCTCACCCAAAACCTGTGGGTCTTAGCTGATGCCTGTAAAAGATCACATGCTGGAATGGCATGTGCTGCAGAAGAATAAAAAATATAATTAGCATTACTGTCCAGTGGTAGAGCTTGATCCAAACCCACACACTTCCCTGGGTCTTGGCTCCGGTCAAATAAGTTGTAAGTGCCATGACTGCACTGTGATACTACCCTGCCTCTCTGGCACCTTGATCATCGATTACACAGGGAATATAAGGAGCAGAAGGGAGAAGAAATACTTCAGATTTGCTGCTGAACATCTCATAGGGGAAATTGGTATTTGGATAGGGGCAGCCTGCTATGCGTATCTCTACTGAGACACTTCTGACTAGGATAAAAAGCTGTATCACAAGGAGCCCGTGTACCAAAACAGATTTGAACATAACTGTTTTGAAAGAGACAGCCCTCCTGCAAGTGAGGTAGGTAGTATAGCACAACACCTACAATATTTTTTTTTTAAGAAGTAATTCAACTAAGAGTATTTACCCAAAGCAAAGGGACAGGGAGCTACTGCTGCATCAAACCTGCCAAAGCACCAGTCGGCGCAACACCGGCCCTCTGCTTTCTTTTAATGCTTCCCATCTTGTTCTCTACTTAATGCAGACTCTAACGCTCTGTGACAGCACCCGAGCACACAGGCCAGCCACAAGCCCTTCTGCCCAGCTCCTTGGAGCCCCGCACAGCCAAGGCAACCATGGCTCCAGCAGAGCTTGCCAACCGCAGGCAGCAGCGGCTGGCTGCGGGACGCCCACGCTTGCCAGGGGCAACCTCTTTGAAGCGCGGCCGCTCTTCCCGGCCCTGTTCCCTCCCTTCTGCTAGGTGTTAACACAAACATCTCCCCGTCCAAAAGAGTTTCATTATTTATGGGAAGCTACTTTTCTGCCAGCTGAGTCCTAGACTTCAGTAGCTTTGCCGGAGCCAAACAACTGGATATCTGTCTCCAAAGATATCATAAAAACCTGGGTAAAATGGCTATTGAATGTGCATATGGAGCACCTTATGAAAGTAATCTCTTGTGAGAGTGTCAAAGCACTGTGTGCCAAGAGAAACAGTGAGTGAACCCCCTCTGAAAAGAGGTGCTGACAGTGACAGGTATTAATCCACTGATTACAATGGAAACATTTGGATGTTAATTGCAAACCGCTCAGACTTACCCCCTACTCTGGTTTGCGTCTTTATTTATTTATTTTTATATTTTTTTACAGAAAAAAATGTGGAGGAGGGAGGTTTTTATTATTGCTGATCAGGGAGTATTACTTGCATCTCTCTCATGGCATATGTTCATACGCCTGTGGGCTCACACACAGAGCATTCTCATTTCAAAGCTGAACAGCTCTCTTAGCTATTTTTCTTTTCCCTTCTTCAGGACTTCAAGGAGTGAGTAGGATGTAATCTCAGAGTGAGGAGGCTTGGTTCTGTGCCAGGCACTACTGACTTACCATGTTGTCCCCCAGTAAGTCACCTCACCTCTCTTCTCCTTCATAGTGCCACCTGTAAAAAAGAGTGTGATATTTTTCTTCCTTTGTTTAATTAACTAGCAGTGCTTTAAAAATTCATAGAACTGAAAGCTTTCACGTCACTTTTTTTTTTTTTTTTTTAATTAAAACCTAATTGACTTCAGGGCATTGTAGAAACCTTCAGAAACATGCAGTTTGAATCTTATCTTACATGATTACTGTAGCCTCATTGCTTTGAATAACTTCCATCATTTTAAATTCTAGTCTGCCTGTTGCAGAGAATGTAGTAAGGTGGCAGTCCTGATCCAGTAAGGCTCATCAGTGGGACAGGACTTACATAGGCCTCTGTTGAGCACTGGAGGAGAAATCCTGCTTAACTGAGGGCTGTGGGAAAAACACTGCACCTTAAATAGCAAGAAATGGACATCTTCTCAAGGCAGTGATTTGAGTTTGTACTGCATTGTGAAAGAATTAAAGTTGTAGGGGATAGGTGAGGGGGAAATCCTACTGCTGTCATTCAACCCAGCTTTCTGCTTGTTACCTGTCTTACACTTTTTGCCTGTATTTATAGAATCAAAGCTTAAAAAACAGAGATGGAAAAGGAGAGTTGGGGCTCCTAAATTGTTTTTGTGTGCTGCGAAGTTGCTTCCTGCAACGTATCTCCTCTTTTATGTATCAGCACATGGGGCAGAAAGGAGCAGAGAGGTGATCAAAATAAAATAAGGGCAATTGCCCACCCCAGTTCACATTTTTCCTGTAAGCCCTTCTTTCAGGTAGCAGCTGGGATCTGATTCTGTGATTCGTTCTAATTTGAATATAAGCCATTTTTGTATGCAAAGGATTGCTGACACCAGCAAGTTTCACTGTAATGATTACTATGGAAACATTTATCTATAAATATAAAATTCTTTAAAGCTTAGCCTTTTATCTTTATAGAAAAAGGCCTGTTTATGTCACTTCTAAGCTTCCAGCTTTAATGTAGACATGAGCTGTTCTCATGCCAAACAAGATAACCTCAGTGTGTTAGAGCTGTGTGAGCTTTGAAACATGGGAATTTGAGCTAAAACTATTATTTTTTTTTTAATACAATATTAATAGCTGAATGGAAAATATTTTAAAATTACTTTCTAAACCCAAAGCTCTAGTTCACTTGCAGTCTTCTTTTCTATAGGTTTTATTGTAATGTTGCTTGTATGGGATATCTGCTTTCAGCTGCCAGTCAATCCTTAAACTCTGTGTCTGTGCACATGTGTGTGCGCTTGTGTGTGTGCGTGGCTTCTGGGAGCAGAGCAAAACTGGAGGAGGTATTTATTCATTAACCTTTTTCCTTTGGAATGTTTTAGATTTTGCTTTTCAAAGACTATGTAAAAATAAGGTTTCTAAGTTTTGTCATTTTGGTGTTTGGTTTGGTTTAGGTTTGGGGTTTTTTTTGACAAAAAAGATACATGATTTTAAGTTAAGATTAAAGGGTTTGTTACTTAAAGCCTACATTGAAAGGGATGCATTAAGAAAAGATGAGGACTGGTACTTTTTATTTGCATTTCTAACTAAGAATTTTTAAAAAATATTTTTCCTAAACGTCAACATTTACACTAGAGAAATACCTAGATTAACATAGATTTTTTTTTCAAACACCCACATTTACAGATACTCTAAATCTACTCCATTAAAGTTAATCTCAAATAAGATGGAATCATTGGGGTTGAGTAATATATATTTAGGGTCAAAACTTAAAGTGTTCAGAAGTTGTTTGCAGGATCAGGTCCCCACTGACTTTAGGAACAGAACACATGACATATGCAGAGTAAAATCATAGCTGATGATCAGAAGGTTAATTTGTTATTCATTGCCATGGAGAAATTGATAGCAACAACCTTGTCTACAAGGGCACAATTCATATATATGTATTAAATTTTCTCTTTATGTAGGTTTTGATTATTAATAAAGATGATTTTTTCCTTCCATTTTTGGGTGGAATGAGAAAATGGACAATTAAATATTTCATTTAAAACTCAGTGCTTGCCTGATGTGCTAAAACTAAGAAGTTCAGTTCAAGGATAGTGGGGATTTTAAGTTGCTCTTTGTTCTTCCAGTTTTATAGGAGGAATGGGGAAATCCTTTGCAAAATTTTGACCCTGTGGGGATTAATTTTTTACATTAAAATATCTTTCCTGGATTGTTCTAGGGACTGCAATCCCATCCATAGTGCTTCCTGTGTGGGTGTTTGAGAGGGAATCCCATGTTACAGGACTGAAGAGGCTACTGGTGGTGAGACATGGTCTCGTCTTCCTGTTTGATTCTCCCTTTGTCCATTTCCCTTCCTTGTTTTTTCTCACCAGTGGACTGTTATTAAAGTCCTCTGAAATCCTGAATGGAAGTGCAGCTGGAATACAGACAAGCCATCCCAGACTTCACTGGGCTGTACTGCCTGCCCTCACTCTGCTCTTCCAACTTGACTTACGGTTTCATGCTTGGGGAATAGCAGCAGTCGGAGGAACCAGTTGGACACTGTTAGTAATTGAACAGATTGCCTGGAAATAAAAGATCTAAGAGCCACCATTAAACCCTTAAACAGGACACACAGTAAAAACACAACAATATACTGCGGCTCCCGTAGGGCTGAGAGAAATTCAAACAGGAAGGATCTCGTATTGGATTCAGAGAGATACTCCCAAATTTAGAAGCTTATTTGAATCCTATCCCAATAATTCAAACTTGTTACATCTGTAAAAATTAGTCTGTAACTCTCACAGGAAAGGCTATGGGGTATTTCAGCATTTTCATTTATGCTCCTGGCAGGAGCATGAGTATTAGTACAAAAACATAAAAATGACCATGAAAGTAACTTTTAAAGCAGTAGCAGCTTTTTATTCTCTTTCAAATCCTACAGAAAGGATTAGAGTTGTGGGAAAAGATTTAGCTTACTTTCTATTCAGTCCTAATTGGCTTGCCCAGCCTTGATATATTAAACCATACATTGTTAATGTCTTCATCACTTCTTTATTTCTTGTCCCATTTCAAGGTTCAGATCACGGTCATCAATCCTCACCAGAAAAGAGTCTCCTTTCCAAAGAGCATTGCATTATAAACATAGCAGTGATTAAACTGGGACAACTGAAGTGGAGGGCTTATTATGATAACTGGAACCTGGAAAGAGGGGTCTGCATGAAGTTCGCTGAAGTAAAGAGAAGAATGTCACTGAGAGGGACTTGCATCTATGGCATTCTGCTCAGCCTAACACTGTGGGATATTCCTCTATTCTCCTTCTCAAGAGCTGTGCTCACTGTGGTGCTCCAGTAACACCATAACCAGGACCAGTGTGGCAGGATCTTTGGGAATTTTTTTCTATTGGCATCTCACACTAGGGGGTAGAGCTCCTGCAGGCAGTGGGCAAACTTATAGGTATGTAGCAGAATGGTACCAGTAAAATCAGCATTTTCTTTCCTTTAGTAAACTGGAACCAGACTTCTTCCCAGCTATGCCCAGTGACAGGTGAAGAGGCATGGGCACAAAATGCAACATGGGAAATTCTACTTAAACATAAGAAAACAATCCTTTCACTATGAGCACGATTAAACCCTAGAAGGGAGTGCCCAGAGAGACTGTTGAGGCTCCATCCTTGGAGATACTCAAAACATGGCTAGACACAGTTGTGGACAATGTGCTGTAGGTGACCCAGACTGAGCAAGGAAGTTGGGTGGGATGATCTTCAGAGGTGCCTTCCCACCTCAGCCCTTCTGTGAGTCTGTTACTGTGGTATGGCTAAGTGTTGAATGTATGGGTGAGCCACTGCCCGGGAGGGACAGTTGCGTGGGGACTACAGAGGGCAATTTGCAAAGCTTTGCATGTAGTAAAGCCTGCCAGACTTGATTTGAGATTGCAAGCATTCACTGCAACCCACATTAAAAAACCCAGTTTGTTTGGCCTGAGGACTGGCATTCTGGGAGGGTACATAAATGATAGTAACCTCTACTACCTGCAGATACACCAGTGCAAGTGGGATGCTTTATCCCTCCTCCACAAGGTGGAGGCTGTGTGATAGTGAAAAAAAGTCCAACAGCGTTTGCCTTCACTGGCAGAAACATGTAATACTTCAAGGCAGTAGTATTGCAAGAAGTAAAATTCTAAGGAAGATCTGCCCTCTTTGGTCTCACTGTGATGGTCTGGTTTGGTATTCTGAGAAGGTTCATGTGTATTCTGTGCACCCTGGAGATGGTCACCTCATCTTTCCAGCACAGCTGTAAATTTTATGCAGAACAGGGCATACATGTACTACATGTATATCTACATGCATATGGATATTACAGCTGAGGGTCTGGTGGAGAAATAGGTCACAATCCCATCACTCATTTCAGTCAGCACCTGCTTTGCTGGGAGATACTGTTGTGACATGATAATAAGCATCAACCTTTCTGATGTGTGTGAAGCTGGAGACTTTTTAGACTTCTTAGTCAAGTACACCACAGAAGTGATGATTTATCTGCAGAACTAATCCATCAGGGGGGCAGTTTGAATAGCCAAGAGCTAGAAAGTGATCTTTCCAAATGAACCACATTGTTGTGTTTCTTTGGGTTCCATTTCCACAGAGTTTGTGGTGAAAGTACCTGTTTCAATTCACAGATGGATAAACACAAGTACATGGTTACTCTTCTGACTCTGGGAAAAAGATTGCTAAGCAGGCTGACATGGAGGGGGCCCAATGTACCTGGAATAATATGAAACACCTTTTTTGTATGTATTAGTTTACATACAGTGTTCAGGAAACAGGGTACAGAAACTTCCTTAAAACTCCAGGAACAATAGCTATTGTTGGTTGTTGATATGGCATGAGCTCATATCCAGGATACCAAGAAAGGAACTCCTGACTACAATAAATAATATACTTTATAACTCCCGGTGTGAAAGAATGTATTTACTGTTTTTGCAAAGAACAGTGGAGAAATAGAGTTTTAAAAAGAGGGGGTTTGCTTGGCAGGATAAAGGCTCTGTGTCTGGGGTTTTTTAATTATTCCCCCCCCCCCCAAAAGTTCAATTAAGGAATTTCTTATGGAAGACAAAAAGTTTTATAGTTGGCTTCCCAACAGTCTGCATTGAAATCTATTTTGAATTTGACTGCATTATATGAAAATGATAAGATTAATGTGACAAGTCTATAAAGCTATTTTTTTCTGGGTTTTTTTCTTGCCTACATGTGCAGTGGGGGTGGGAAACTATTCATTACACTGAGCTCAAAGCTCTTGGTCAAAGTTATACAGGAATATGTTTCTCTGGATTTTTACAAAGTTGATGAGGGTAGAGGAGCTTCTTTAATGCTGCAGTCTGTCAGTCCTTTAGGAGCACAGCCTTAAGTTGTTTGAAAAGAAATTTGCAGAACCCTGGCTGTTCTATCTCAAACTGACACTTACACTAGATTTAGTGGATACTCATGACTAAATTGTGCACTACAAAAGGAAAGGCCTTGAAGGGAGCCTAATCTTTAAATGGTATGCACCAGTTAAAACACAGGAGTGGGAGTTAGGGGGCTCTGCAGCATTTCTGATACTGTGGCACCAGTCACGTCACCGAGTAGAGGGAAAAGGAAAAGGTTCCTATCTGTCCTGTGGATCCTCCACCTCCTAGGAGCGTTACCTCTTTTCATCCCTTTAATGCGTCCCAAGACAGCCATCTGGAGTACTTTGGTGAGGCAAAACTTTGTCACATACATCATTTTATTGAAATGTTAACCTCTGCAGAGCCTTGCTCATATGGTTTTTGGGTTCAGAGGGAGTGCTTGCTTGGCTTGATGGAGGTCTGGACTGTGTAACACTGAAGCTGAATCTCCCCTCCCTACTCAGTCGCTTGGAGCAGACACTCATAACTCTGTACTCCCAGTCTTGCCATAAGCACCCAGCTAATGCCTGTGAAGTATACTCCTCTGGAAAATGGAGTTTTCTTTCCTTGTTCCTAAGACAAAAGCAAAGGACACTCAAAACTATTATAATTTAAAAAAATATATCTCCTGCCCCAAAGTCTAATTTTTAACTACCCAAATGGCTATTTCAGATTTTCTCTGTGTTAATGTTGCTATACAGGTATCTTGCAAGGGCAAGTATTAAGCCTCACAGTGACACTTCTTTAATGAAATGGTAAATTTTTTCATGATAAGGTAAATCAATATGAAAAACCCAATAAATTCTAAACACTGATGTCTGTTAGTGTTGGGTTTTTTAATGCTATGTATGGTCTGAGGCACCAGTTTCCTGTAGAATTGTGCATTATTGTCTATAGCACTATTAAGTGTCACAGAAATAAAAATACCATGTTACAAACTCCCATCTAGAGGTGAAAAATGAAGAACAACCTTTGATGGGTCATTTTTTCTTGACTTCTTGTAGACATTTGATCCTACTAAACTGAACAATTGTTGCAATAGCAAGGTCTTGGATTTTTTTTTTTTTTTTTTTTTTTTAATATGTGCACTTTATGTGTGCTTAAAAGAGAACATGGCATTCTTTTGGTTCCTTAGTTGCAAGGCTTTAAAAATAAACTCAGTGCAACATTGCAAATGAGACAAAATGCATACTTTAACATTTACTTTTGTTTCTCCAAATTTTAATGAGGAATTTAAATAACTTACTACAAAACTTGCCTAGGAAGTGGTAAAGCTGTGCAGTGTGTGGCTTCAAGGCAAAAACGGTCCAGTTCAAGTTGATCTCTATCAACAGGCTGGTATTTGCTCAGTCATTTAGGCTCTTGATTTTCCAGATTAAAAGCAAGGAAGTTTGGATGAGCCTTATCCTGTGTTTTTTAGACTTTCTTATTTTAAGTGCACATAGAAAAAGACTGAAAAATGGACTGAAATCCCTGCAGGGAGGTTGTGAAACTGCTTCATAACTCATAGGTCCCAAGGCTGTGATCCTGCAGATGCTCTGTGTCTGTTCAAAGCCCTCTGCACATGTAGAATGGGCAACCTCCACTCTGTCAGTAGTAAGTTCAAATCCCACTCTTACAAGCCACATTAATTTTTGTTTTGTTTTCTGAAATGAACCCCGGCAGCACTCCCCCTGTAAAAATTAACCCATCTAGGGTGAAAACCATTTACCAGAGGAGCAACATCCCCTCCAAACCTCCCCAAGTGTGCTGGCAGAGATGCATAAACCCTATAATTCATCAGAATCAGGGCCATGTTCTGATCTCTGAGACAGGCACTTTTATAATTATCTTAGGTTTAAAGTGAGTGCTACCATATTTCAAGAATACAAATAGTTTTCTCTATTGTCTAATCAATATCCAATTCCCTATGGGATTTTCTTCTAGAAAATTGGGACCAGTTTGTCTTTCAGTGGTTAAAAATAACACCACTTAGTGCTGAAATGATCAAGACTTTTGTATCATTGTATAACACTCTTCAATGTTATTGTTGATTCCTTACACCAGTGTTTGTAACTAGCGTATGATGATAAGAAAAGTTGTCTAGCTTGGACAAAACAAAAAAAAGTATCTCACTTGACAGATAGAATTAAAAAATCTCTAAGTATGCAGAGACTTTGCTTATCTTTCAGAACCCTTTTCTGAATGTTCATATTCCAAGGCAGCCGACTGTACAGCTCAGCTAGTATAAATCTGAGCAAGGATAGAAGCAGATTTAGAACTAATATTCTAGAACTACTTTTGTTACCTTGGAAAACTACAGGGATGTTAGTTTAGTGAGTTGCAGCTTTAACTAAAAGGTTTTATACTCTACACTTTCTACTGTATAATCCAGTTACAAAAGCTGTTATAAAGGCTGCCTTTTAAATGTCCAAGTGCCACCTTGCCAAATTAGAATGACAAAACATTCCTTCCTAATGGGATAAGCCTTGTTCCCATACCTTCTGATGTGTCTGTATCTCCTCTGATTATTTTACAACAAAAAACAGAAGCTGCTGCACCAAAAGTACTGAAAATACTTAATCCTCCCATGCCAGCTTTTTCCTGTTGATCCTGTTGCTGGTTTTGTATCAACATTTATAGACATTCTTCTCTCCCTTCTCTTGCTTAGATTCCCATTAAAGAAACACAGGGAGTGCAGTTATTCAAGTACTCAAAAGCTGGCTGTTCTGGGATGACACTGAGATAAACAGCTTACAGATTTTATTTTATTTTTTAGACTAAGCACTTCTGTTAGTACAAATAGCATCACAGTAACGGGCACTAAAAGAGGAGGATTCCAGTCACGATGGTTCTCTATAGGGGACACGTGACATCTGAGGCCATGACTGTCTCTCCAGTATTAGGACCAAGGTGCTATGAACTTCATTATGAGAAGCTTTTTAATTCTTCTGACACATGAAATGCTAACTTTTGTTACAAACACGACACTAGTGATCTATGGTAATTACCAACTCTCTGTTTTTAAGTCTTAAAACAATTGTTATCCTCGTGATCTAACAACTCTCGCACCAGTATATCCAAATATTTTCCTTGCCTTTACCCTCACCTCTTTTTTCAAGTTTAAATGATGAGTTTGAAGATTATTTCACACTGATTCTGTAATAGAAACAGCAATCTGCTGACTCTGGGATAGTTTGGTAAAATTTAGAGGAATAAGAAAGATAGAAAAGAAATACATAAAAAGCTAAGTAATATTTTGTCTTCTGGGTTCTGGTCTAAAGGTGGGGTTTAAGGAGTTCTCCCAAAAGAAATTAAAGCAGTCATGAAGGGTGCTGTGATATTAAAACACACTTGTACAGGTTGTCCAGAGTTCCCAGTTTCCCTTTACCATGTCATCTATACTAGTACTTGCAGAAAAGTGGCCACATAAAGCCCTTTATGCTTGTTCTAATCTGTAGTGTATGATTAGAGACTGTATTTCACAGCTGTTATGTGAAGAAGCTCAAACCTGTCCCTCTGATTCTAGTTAAAATGGCTGCAATTTTCAGTACGTGGTTAGGATGTATATTAGAGAAACATGTTATTTCAGAGATCATTTTGAAAAGTATTCTAAGTGTCCTGAAGTAGTTAAAACATGCTCCTCTTTCTACTAGGGGACAGGCCCTTTTTAATTCACTTTCCCTTTTGGTCATTTGGTGGCTTCTTTCTTGTGACTAGCAAGATTCTTTTAATAGACCATGGACCTCTACTTGTGCGGGCAATTTTTTTCAGCTTTTCAGACTATCTGGAGGCAGATTTATCTGTGCTACATTGCAGAATTCAGAGCAGGTTTTGTTTTACGTTTCTTTGCTTTTTCAAAAATACAATAGGTCAGAAAGCACCCCTCTGGTCAACCTGTATACTTCAGAATAATTCAGTTGCTATGGTTATGAGCCTCAGCCTATGTAAAGACAGTAAACTTATAGTAAGAAGATAAGCATCAACATAAGATAACTCTGTTTTATGGTTTACAAGAGCATCACCATTACGATGGCATAATCATGATGGAATTGCAGGACACCACAGAAAGTATTCAGATAGCAGATAATAAGACAACATATAATCCCAAACTTCTTTGTCACAGTCAATATAGATAAGGAAATGGAAAATTGATACTGGAGGGGAAACCTCTTCCAGCTTGTTCTGTTTCTTTTTAGTGTCTAACATTCAGAGTCATCACTGAAAGTAATTCAATGGCTTTGCTTTCATCAAAGCATTGCAATTCCTCCACAAAGCTGATGTAGACAGTCTAGCAAGGGGAGGTGGATCCACAGAGCTCCTTAAAGGGCACTGAAAACCAGATCTATTTGTGGCAGCTGCCCTTCTCAAAGCTGTACCACAAAAAAAGGCATGATCTTGTTAGGGCTAACGTATCCAGTTTCCTCCAGTACTCTTATCTTTTTGCTTTATAGCTGTAAGTAACTTGGAAAAAAAATTGTATTTCTGACTTATAGAGAGGAGATTTTATATTGCTGTGCTATATGGCTTTTTTTCTTCCTTTTTTTTTTTTTTTAATGCCAAGCATTTGGAAGCTCTCCAGTATTTCCAATATTTGCATTCTCTGCATCCCTCTCTACTGCTGCTATTTGGAGCTGTTGCATTTCAATCCATTAAATTATAGCCCCTTTTCTCTGAGAGGAACTGACTACATTTCAGCAATTAGGAGCACTTCAGATATGTGGGACCAAGTCTCCAGTGTTATGAAAGACTTTTTAATAATGGGGGAAAAAGAGCAACAATTTGAAAAGGAAAACCAGATACCCCTTCCCCTCCCACCTATAGTTCTGCATCCATATGCCACAACAGACGTGACATAGAAACACAGAAATGTCTGGGTTGGAAGGGACCTCTAGAGGTCATCTGGTCCAACCCCCCTGCTGAAAGCAGGGACATCCTCAACTCGAGCAGGTTGCTCAGAGCTTCCTCAAGCCCCACCTTGAATGTCTCCAGGGATGGGGCCTCAACCACCTCCCTGGGCAACCTGTTCCAGTGCTCCACCATTCTCATGGTAAAGAACTTCCTCCTTATTTCTAATCTCAGTCCACTCCTTTCTAATTTAAAAACATTGCCCCTCATCCTTTCACTAGAGGCCTTTGTAAACAGGCCCTCTCCAGTCTGTTTATAAGCTCCCTTCAGGTACTGGAAGGTGGCTGTTAGGTCTCCCCTGAGCCTTCGCTTCTCCAGGATGAATGATCCCAGCTCCCTCAGCCTGTCCTCATAAGAGAGGTGTTTTAACCCCTTGATCATTGTTGTGGCCCTCCTCTGGACCCGCTCCATCAGGTCCATGTCCTTCCTGTGCTGAGGGCTCCAGAGCTGGATGCAGTATTCCAGGTGAGGTCTCACCAGAGCAGAGTGGCAGAATCACCTCTCTTGATCTGCTGGCCACACTTCTTTTGATGCAGCCCAGGATGCAACTGGCCTTCTGGGCTGCAAGCACACACTGTCTATTAGAAGGTAGTTTTTAAAAATACCCCTCTAGAAGGGGAGAGATCCAAATTAAAATCCCTGGGTTTAATCGTACAGAGGAAGGAGAAAAAAATCCCAGTTGACCCCTCAAATTCAGAAGCTACTGTCTTTTTTGTACAGCTGAGTTTATTCAGCTTTTCAGAAGGAAGTCGAGATTTGGAATTAGTTGAAAACTTTCAAGTTTCAAACTAGAAAACTTTCAAGTTTGTCTTGGTGAAGAGGCAGATGCTGTATTCTCTGTGACTACTGTGAGATTTAGTCAGGAATCTGCTTCAGTGTGTTTGGTGAGCTGATAATCTCTAGCCTTCCTTTCCATTTGATATGGTAAAAACATCTTACAACCAAGAGACTAGGCAATAACAGGATGGACAATCAGGTGTTAGTGAGGTGAGATGGAGCTTCCTTATTTCTGATGACAGTTTCTGACATGCCCAGATGGTGGAGGGCAACTGTTTTTCATAATTGTAGGTCATAGCTCACCTAAGATGTTGGACACCCAGGAGAAAGCTGTGTCCAGTGTTTCATTAGTGTTTGTCAAGGCCCTTCTTTTCCCAAATGAAATTTCCTCAAATGGAAGCAAAGAAATGCAGCAGAGAAATAAATCACTCTCTGGAAGGCAGAAACCAACACAAAATATTTCCTTTGCAGTGGGAGCATAAAAGTGTAATGATCTCAAGTGCGATGAACATTTGTGTCCATGTGAGTGGCTGCGTGTGTTGGATGTGAGTCAAAGCCAGCTGTTACAGAGTCAGACAGATGTTTAAAAAGACTGTAGAATAAAGACCGGATGGGCAATGTCTGGCTTTTTTGACTCCTTTAAGCTAGAAGTGGCTCTGGTGGGACTGCTCCTTTTGTGGTGAACAGCTGAGTGTGGGAGGGGAGAGAGGTTTCCATCCCTCAGTGATCAGGTGGAAGTAAGGTGAGTGTGAAGAGCAGGAGTTTTAGATTGATGCTCACAGGATAAAGAGGTTGCTGTAGAAAGCAGAATGTAAAACCTACAACCAGGACTCTGGTGACAGGAAGGAATGAGTCCTAGGCACTAGAGGGGACTGCAGTACCTGTACAGTTTGCTGCAAAGCAGAGTCATTAATTTCTTTGAATCCATGCTTGGAAGCAGTGACCTACTTGCAAAAATGTAGCTAACAGGGCAAGACTTGAGTATAAACCTTTTTTATTTCTGTTCTGCTTTACCTACCCTCTTTTGAGTTTTCTCCATTTAGAATCAGCTAATTAGTTTATAATCTAATTAAATGAGCCTTTTTTTTTTTTTTTTTTAAGCTCGGTCATCTTTAGGGAAAAACTCTGGAAAGAGTTAGTTCAAAACTCTGCCTGATGAAGAATTCCATCAGGCTTTCACCTGCCTCATGCAGGGGAGACCCAACCTGTAGTGCTTGCTGCCAGTTAACATTTCGGCACTAGTGCAGCCCCTTCCCTAACCCAATTAAGATACAGGAAAGGAAGGAGCTGATGAAGGCCAGAAGCTCCAAGCCTGCTGAGCCAGGCCATGCTCTTGTTTCTACCCTGAGCACAAATGGTGGCCCCTGCAGTAAGGTCTGCAGCTCACTGCGGTTGTTCTCACAGGTGGCATATTTTTGTGGCAAAACTGAAGAATCATAGTCTTGCCTTTTCTGATGTGTGATTGATGTGTATAATACCATTAGAGAACTAACTGTAACCTTCAGATGAATTGATAATTATGAAAGAATAACCAAGCCATCTGCAATACAGCTGGGCATAGGAGCTCCTGGCTGACATCTTAGCAAATGAAAAGGGGATTTTTGAGAAGCATTTCTTATTAATTCATGCTGCCTGTTGGTCCTGCAATTCCTGTGGTTATTACTGGGAGTCCATCATCTAATTATGGAGGGTCTTCAGTGACCCATTTGATTCTCTTACATAATGATGGTTACAGTCACAAGTTTCAAGAGCATCATTTTTCAGTTCTGCCTCCCTGAAAACTTACTGCTGTCCACCCACCTCTTAGAAGGAACCCTTTTATATTAAACAAAGACATTCTTGCAGGTTTTATTGTTGGGTTTGCTGCTATCTATTTATTTCTGAAGGAAAGTCAAGGTTAGAACGAACTGCAGGCATTAAAGTGGTGATTTCTTACAATAACTTGTATCCATGCAAAAATCTCATTTCCATCTGCTTTTGAAAAATCTCGGCCTTCGGATTTTATTGTGAAGTTCTTACTAGGTCATCCAATTAATAGCCTGACCGATATTTATTTTATTTCTCTTGCTACAGGTTAATTTTGACCTCTGGAACTCTGCAGAGAAATAAAGCACAAAGTAATGCTTCATCAGATAAACAATTGCAACGTTAAGTTGAAAAGCCAAAACTGAAGGGCAAAAGTGGCAGGAAAGAAGGCACGGTACATCATTTCTGATGGCGATATTTATGGCATCTCACAGTAAGTGCATTCAAATCCATTTCTAGCAGCTAACAGTTGCTTCTTTTGGATTGGGGAGGATTAGCAGTAACAGGAGGTAGGGCTTTAAAGTGAAAACATGTTAAAATAGTCGACTTGCAAAATAGCATGGCTCCTATGATCTTATTTTCAAGATTTGCATCTTCATTGCTATGTGCTGTGCTTGCACCAATATAGCAATTTGTATTTGCAGCTTGTAGAAATTTAGCTTAGCAACTGCTACCACCTTATTTAGGGCACTATGTTTTGGTGTTGTTTGTTTGTTTGTTTGCTCTTTAAAAAAGTAGGCACAGTTCTTTAGCATATTTCCTGTCTAGTCTCCAGAAATAATACTCTAGGTCTTAGGCTAATACCTTTCTGAGAGGAATCACCTGCCTTTGCTTAGTCCACAAACAGGACTAGTTAGGTATGCGGTCTAGCTTGTGTTGGAGCTCTTTTGGGCACCACAGGATTTAGAGCTGTAGCCATTCAGAGAGCATTAACATTTTGAAAGGTTTAACCAACAAAAGCACACTTGTGGCTTGGGGAATACAGCTGCTGAGAAAATGTTTAAATTCATGTAATGATTTGGATCTTCAGGACTGCTTGATTCACCCTTGCAACCTTGTCTCCAGACAGTGCCACAGGCTTAACTCACCTGCCAAGAAGTGTGAGCATTCCTTTGAGGCTCTGTAAAATGCATGTGTGCAACTTTGATAGCTTTTACAAGGCATAAAATTACGGCTCAGAGTAACTCCCTTCAGCTACTTTTAGGTCAAGTGAAGTAAGAGTAAATATTTCTCAGCAGGTTGGAATTCCAAATGACACTTCTCTTTCTGTCTTTGGAGTCTCTTTATATTTTTGTATGCATATATTTCATGTAGGTTCAAGCTGAGACATTTAGGGGTCAAGGGAAAAAGCAGCTGGAAAAATCACAGAATATTCTTGATAAATATTCACCAATATGGTAAATTCTATGAAAGTGTGGGATTTTTAAAGAAATATGAATACATGAAATGATAAATCTATATGTAGAAGTCTTTGTGCAATGATAAAATGAGAAAACATTTACATTTACCTTGAGATTTTTGTTGGTACTCCTAGTATATAAAACTTCAATTAATAATACCTGTTACTATTTTTTTGATGTTGATTAATACTGGCTCTTCTGAGAAGGAAATTAGATGTTGATGTGATGGGCATTGCACTAATGTGGAGTCGTATTGCTAATGTGATGAGGGTGGGGAAACTACGTGTGGTGAAATAAGCCTTGTAGGGAGCTGTGTCTCTGAAGCAGAGCTGCTGTGTCATTGCTCAGTAGCAAGGCTTGGCTCTCAAAAGCATGCCAATGGGTGGTGGAGAGGGTTCCCGCTGTGCTGCGCTGCTCCAAACTTTCAAAAGAGAACCCCTCACAGCACTGTGAGTGAATTCTTGGCCTGACCAGGAGTAGATGCAGCCTTGACCTAAATGGTGCATAGGTTTTGTCATGTTGCATGGGACTCTGGGCTGTGCTGACTAGTGCCACAGCCTCAGTACCTCTGTGGTGAGTGGACACCTCAGGTGCTCAGGCATGGCTACGTATGTCTGCTTTGGCAAAAACTTGGGTTTAAGCCTTCACTACCTTCTGGGGCTAAGCTGTTCAACATGGAAAAATTTGCACCTCCTTTTCTTGCTCCTTCTTTCTCATGTTAACACATTTCACATTTCTGATAAATAGTGGTTAGTTGTGAGTTTTCCACTTTTGTGGAACCAGTTTTAATAGTGGCTAGTCCCGTTTACCTGAGTTCTGCATGTGTGCTGGTGCACTGGGGAGTGCTGCTCTGGACTGGGTCAGCTATGATTAGCTCCAAATGCGATTCTTATTTTTTCAGTCCAAATCTGTCTTTCAGTAAGGCAGATGGGACATTCTGCTCTGAGTCCATTAGTTAGACCATGACACTGGTGGGCTATTTCCCCATTTTCAGTCCCAGGGATGAATCCTTCTTCCAAGGGGCAGGATCAAAGGGTTGAGTCTGCACTTTCCAGACTCTAAACAGGTTCTTTTGCAGTGGCTGTGAGCATAGTGCAGGTAAGGGAACTCTCAGGACAACTTCAGATGGCTTAGGTTTCTTGCATGTCCCCTTCTCATTTTGAATCGACATGATCAAGGTCATGAAAATGAATTTGTTGTTCTTTGTTCAGAAGGTGTACTGGCTTTTTCTCTTTACTCCATCTTAAAAGGAATCTTCATTATCTCATTATGCAGGCTGTATTCTGGCTCACATTTCAGATTCTGCTTACCTCCTTACAGTTTCTGAGGTTTTGTTTGTATTTTTTTTTTCCTAAAGTCATATTATCACCTTTTGTTAACTGATTAACACAGAAAAGGGCTGGATGAATAATTCATTATGTATGATTTAATCAAAGAATTTACGTTACCTTTTGTTTCATAAAATGTCTGCAAATATATCAAAGCATTCTTTCAGCTATTTGGTTTTGCAAAGTTATTTTGCCAGATAGTTGCAATAAATACTCCTTTGTGCTGAAAGTGAAGCATTCTTTGTGCAAGAGTTTGACATGGGTATCTAACACCATTACAGTGCTGGTAGAGACAAAGGGGAATGTAGTTATGGGTTGGTTTGGTTGGATTTTTTTGAGTGCAGGTCCCCTAATTTTTGCTCTTCTCTCACCTGAGGAACCAGAAGAGGATAAGTCTGCTTTAGAAGTATGTAGGGAGCCAGATTGTTTCCTCTCTATGTCTGATGATTTAGGCGGGTCACCCTGTATTAACTAGACTTCGATCTCTTCTTTAGAGCTGAAAGGACTAGAAATGAGATGTACATGTACATTCAGTATTTACTTTCTTAAATTCTGATGCTCACCTATCAGGTTATTCAGCATGCCCTTAGTAACAGGTATGAAGCAGCACAGACAGCTTCTTCCCAAGAAGATAGTCCTGTTATCTGTTTTGTCCTGTCATGGCTCTTTTGCATTTTGTCTAACAAAGTTACAGAAGGAAATGACATTTGTTATTTGCAATGTTTCAATCCCTCTTTGAAATCCACAGATGAGTACTTCAGGTAGAGGTATATTTAAAAAGGCAGGAAAAGATTTACTAGCTGTGCAGAAAGGATCTGGAATCTGGGGGCAGTGGATGGGCTCTGAGTACTTCTTTCTCTATGAATGGCAAAACTGATAGGGAAGTACTGGTATCTGGTGGTGTTTGTTAGCCAGAAACCAAAGTGTCTTTACCAACAATTTCCCAGTTCAGATTTTGGGTCTTACAGGCACTCTCAAAAAAATTTAACATACCCAAAAAACATACTCAAAAAAATTTAACATACATGTATAAAATTCAACATACATGTATATAAATATATATATAAAATGATTTGGTCTTCTCTCTCTGTTTTTTTTTTTTTTTTTTCTTTTGTGCTGTACATGTCTGTGTGTTTGTGGTTTATTTTATTCTCATAATTCCTAAGGAGATGGAGAGAAGATTTGCCCTCTTAAAATAATGGCAAAGATAACAAATCAGATGGTAGTGGGGGGAGGAACAGCCTTGAGGAGACTGTTTATGAAGGCTTTCATTCCATCTTGTACCTTGGACATAGCTCAAGTGAGGGAGAATCTGCTATGCCAAATCTAAACTTGGCCCTGGTAGAGGCAGATAAGGACCTGTGCCTAGTGCAAGCCATGGGAAGAATCATATTTGGAGACAGGCACGGCTGATTGAATCAAAGATAGTGATAACCTGTGGATCAGACTATGCATCTTTTTGACAAGCATCAGCTGTTCGTTCCCAGCCTCTGGGTGACTCCTTTATACCAGATGCAGTATTTCAAAAAAACACAATTGTTAGTGATGTGGATTAGAGGGGGGAAAAAAAATGTAAACTGGAAGCGACCCAAGTTCCGACTCTGCATGGGTGTCCCGTGGGTCAGATGAGAAAGGCTGTTTCCCAGGAATCACAGGCCAGATGACATTTGCAGAAAATGTGGAGGAAAAGGCTATTAGAAATTGAATTGTCTGAATAGGGGGACACCACATAAGACAAATTAAAACTTGCTTAATGCAGTAAGGTCACCATTAGCAACTGTTAGTATCGCCAGTGTGGGCAGGTACTTCTAAACCAGTGCTGTTACATCAACAGACAAAAGGTTGCAGTGGACAAAGGATCTAAATTGGGTGATCCCTGGAAAATGACAAGTGTGGAGGACAAGTACATTTTTAACACCGGGAGTTAAATAGGTGGCCACTGCTCGTCAGCTACTGCATACAGCAGGAGAAATCCAGCTGCTTATCTGATCAAGGCTGCTGCACAGCTACACGCTGTTTCAAGCCGGACGAAGCAAAAGTAAAAGCAAATGGTATTGCTTACTGTGAGGTGCAGTCAGTGGAAAAATTGAATGTCTAGAAAAGAGTTTCAAAGCCTCTCACAAGAGAAAGATGACATGAACAGTTTTGGGCAGGGCTTGACAGAAGTTTCTACTGATAGCAGCTAACAGAAATATATAAGCAGTTGGTTTTACATGCTTTTCCAGGGACAAGGTCTTTGTAGGACTGTGCTCAAATAAGGGACTGCTCAGATGATAGCTTTCATGCCCTGTTCCTCAGGAACAGCAGGTACCAGGGAGAGCCCAGGTGTCTACCCTGATTCTCAGGTGGATTTTACAACTCAGATATGCTCTGTGCTTCTGCATCCATACTGCCAGCAATATCTGTTTAGCAAATCCAGAGAAAGCCTGTGATACCGTGATATTTCTGTGCTCCACAAAACATTTATCCAAGTCCAGCAAGATTTGTTCTTTCTCCCACACTCTCCCTCCCTCCTGCCCAAACTGATATTCATCTACCTCTGACTTTCCCTCCAAGGTGATTTCTGAGATGTGTCAATACCATAAGAGTCAGTGCAGGGCAAGAGCCTTCTACAGCCACCTATAAGGACATATGACAGAGCTGAGCATTAGATCTGAGTGAGACCCGAGGACTCCTTTCTAGAAGGGTTAGGGAAAAGCTACAACATGATAAGCAGGGAAAAGGTTGGGGAATGATGTGTCATACGTGGAAAAAGCATAGCAGTGATCTGGAGAATTTGATGTGGGACATCATAATTAGTCACTTAAAAGCAAGACCTCCTAACATGACGGTGTTTCAAGAAGCAAGGAGAGCAAACACTGGGAATAGCTGAAAAGGGGTCCCAGTGTTCTGTGTGCAAGGAAATTAACACATCCAGCAGGTTCTTCCAGCTCAGTGTGAGCTCAGCTGAAGGGAAGGAATTGCTGGTAAGTCCTCAGGATGTGATAGTCTTACCCAGATTTACCAGTGCTAAAGCTCAGGAATACCCTCCTACTTATTTATAGCCAGCTCTGAAGGGTGCCCTGTGTACACATGACTCACCCAGAGCCCAGAGAAACCTGTGGGAGACTGTGGTTACCTGGATTTGGAGGACCTGCAGTAGTACCTGACCTTCTTATTATTGCTGTTTCACACTTGGAAACTTGTACTGTCTTTTTGGGGTTTTTTTTGTCTCTGGAGAGAAGGTGATGGTGGGAATAGAAAATGATGCCCATGTGTGCCAAAACAGAACTGGTAAAACAATTCAAATAAACTGGACTTTTTTCTTTTTCTTTTTTTTTTCCTCGAACAAGTGGGTTTTATGCTTTAATCTGCCCCAAGTATGTATGGTCAGATTTCACTTTCGGCATTGTGCTGTTTATTATAAACCCTTATGTAGAGCTTGATGGGAAGCTCAATGTCAACCACAGCTGAGCATAACTCCTGCAGTAATGGTGTAAGCATAAGACCTCTGTTGCCTGACCCACTTAAAAGCCACAAATCCTTTCCCTCAGTATTTGGTTTGGAAGGACAATAAGCATGCTGCAAGATGACAAAGATTCAAAATTACATGGGAAGATTAGCAGATGACTTTCTTTTTTTTCTCCCTAATATTCAGAACAAATCTGCTACATCTTTTTAAATATAGGAAAAAGGAGAAGAGGAAAGGCTGGTTTTAACATAAGCTAGCCAACTGATGGGAGTCATTGCTGATGGATAACTATGAGCCCTGAATTTTAATGGATTTGAAAAAGTGAAGTGGGCATATTTACAGGGATGGGAAGATTAAAAGATTTTAAGACAGAACCACGGAGAGTTGCATTCAGCAGCTTGAAGATGAAGTCTAAGCACAAGTTGACAGAAACAGGCAGATGTTTCTTTCTTGGACAAATCTTTCTGAAATTGTCCACAAGGGTTTCCTTGCTCTTTCCTCTGAAGCTTTAAAGTATGACTGCTGTCAAAGACAGCAGAAGTAGTACTGCTGTAATCTCTGTTATGAAGCTAAAAACCCAGTAGAATGGCTTAATCCTTGAAAATAGCAGCTTGTAATGCGAGCATCAGGAAACAAAAGTTCCCAGCCATGAAGGGTAAGTAGTGCTAGATGTTTGAAGTAAACTGGTTTTATCCAAAGGGTCTTCTTAAGGCTTCCATTAGAAGGATTAGGTCTTTCCTTCTCTATCAGAGCTTATTCTTAGCTTGTACATCAGTCTGCCAGTAACATCAGACTGAAGTTGTCGGTCTGAGTCAACTCAATCCATTTTGGTGTGGGAGACAAGGGCTTGCTGTTTGGAGGAATAATTTTCAAACTAACTCATTGACCCAGAATACTTCAAGGTAATGAGAAGTGTACTACTCTATAAGAGGAAGGATTAGCAAGAACAAGGTAAAGACACTTCCCAGAGCATCAAGTCTTTCATGTCAGAACTATGACAAGGCAAACGTATAAAATTATAAACTTTGATCATGTGAGAGTGTGTGTATACATGTACATGTACATATACATATAAGTGAACTAACTGTAGATAAGTTCTGAAGTTGTCAGGTCAAATAACTCCATGAAGTGCCAGGTTCAAAGTCAAATAATACAGATTCTTTTTCTTTTTTTTTTCTTTCTTTTTTTCTTTTTTTTTTTTTTTTGTGGTGGTGGGGTTTTTTTTGTTTTCTTAGCATAGGACTAGCTGGTTTGAAAGCCACAAGCAGTTTTACATCCATAACAGTGTTAAGCAAGAAGTTTTGATATAAAATCATTATCTTCCCCCTTCTAAATCCAAATACTAATTGCAACCATGCTGTGAGCCTACAATATTAAGGCTATCATAGCCATGGCAACCAAAAGCAACATTAAATGGAATACATATCTGCTGCACAAGATTTTTTGTAATTTTTGTCATTGCTGTTGTTTGGGCATTGCCTTTCAGCAGCTGTGATACACAGGTCAAAAGAACTATCAGTTCCTCAAATCTCTGAGCTATTTTACCACATATGCTTGGCTATCAGTTGATAATTTGTGTATCTGTATAGTTAATTTCAGCACAGGGTGGTTTGTTAATCCACAGACACGAATAAAAACACAAATTAAAATTTCAGCATGGATTTTACAATGGCCCATTTACATTTCAGGCTTAAACTCATAATACAACTTTTGTGTAGTTATATTGGGCTAATTTTTCTTAAAACCAGGAGATAAACATCTATGTAAATAACCTCAAAAAGATATTGTGTTGAGGAACAGAGCACTTCAAATGAGCTTCTTAAAGTCACCTTCTATGCTTTGCATGGTAATTTTAATGCAAAATAATAAACAACACAGGGTACCAAGCACAGCACTTCAAGGATGATATTGTGCCATTTATATAAAAATAATTAGGCATTTAAAAAGAACCAATATAACTTTTAAACCTTCCAATAAAAATAAAAATTAAAAAAGGAAATATAAAAAGGGAAAAGGGGGGGGGGGGAATGTGCAAGGTAAGATTATTGAAATAAATTTGCATTTGCTTGATTTTCCTGAGGGTTTGTGTCCATAATGATCTGCCTGACTCCAGAGCAGCTGAGTGCACAGTGAAATTAATTGCCAGGGACACTGCAATGCACTGTGGTTCTGTAGGCCACGGGTGATGTTTCAAACATGAATATACTTTACTTCCTTGTGGGTACATGTGAAGTTTAGTTTTACCTGGGAAAGATGCTGCTGTGCCTAGGTTATATGTAGCATAGAGGGAAACTTCCATTAGCTAAAGAATTTATTGCTTGGATTGCTTATTCCATTTTTCAGAGAGAAAATGTGTGAGAGAAAACTCTATCAACACAAGTGACTTTATGCAGGTGTAATTATATCCATGCTAACGAGATCTCTCTACCAGAAAAAGCTCTGAAACATTGCACCTTAATTCAACACTATTCTGTCAGCAAAAATTTTTATTCTATAATGTAATATTTATGTATGTTTATAAATGGTTAAGAAAGGGCTAATATAGTCAGACATTATTAGAATGGGCAGAAACTACTGGGAGGTGTTAGCGATTGGCTCCTTATGCTCATGATTTACAGCAATTGTCCTTCTGGAACCAGTAATTATCTAGTAATTGATTATTAAAACACCCTTTAGGAAATCATTTATAAGGATGCTTTTCATGTAAATTACACCAAAAGTTGTTCAGAGGAGAGCTTTAGGTTGATAAATAAATATTTTAATACAGATTATTGAAAAAGAATTTTCACCAAGTCTAGAAGTGTTGTTTTTAGTGGTAGAAATGTTTTCAGGTAGTTCATGTATCTAACAAGAAAAATAATGTGAGTCTGTTGCATCTGAAGGAACCTCTCATGTCCTGCTGCTCTGGAGGCAGCAAGGAGATGCAGGGTGAGGTGTCAGCTGTGGCCACTCAGCCCCACACCTTGCACATAGTGCTGTGTGCTGGAGCCAGTGTCCTCCAGGTGCTCGAAGGTCCCGTCTGAGGAACTCCTGTAAGTCTTTCCCCAGAATGGGATAAATCATGAACTGTTCTAGGTTCTGAGCCATGGGCACCTATCGTGGTTGTTTGGTTTAAACCACACTGTCACTTCAGGCCTCCATTTCCCACTTTGAGAGAGAAGAAATATTCCTCTGTGCCTCAGTGGACACTGTGGGGATGAAGGCACTGAGGATGCTCCTGCAGTGCCATGGCATGATGACTGTTTGCTGCTGGTGAGATAATCTACACTATAAATCTTTGCAGTGCTCAGTGTAGCCCCAGCCATTAGCAAAGAGCTTAGATGAAAGTGAAACAGTATCTCTAAGCTTTGCATGGGTTCTTGGGTCTGTGAATCTTTCCATGGGAGGGAATATTCACCTTTTCAGCTCTGCATGGCCATTTTTTTTTGTGCAAAAGTTCAAAAATGGATTTTTGTGATGAGTATGAACTGTGATGTACATTTAACTGAACAAAGGCTTGTAGACTTGACAGTGGTATTAGTTCATCTAAAAGGATGTTGCTTCACCCTGCAAAGTGTATCTGCTGGGGTGTTTGGACCATCATGGCTTCAAATACACCATAGCTAATACTCAGAAATCAGCTTATTTAAGGAGAAGGGGTCGCATTTTAATTAACTCTACAAGGGCTCCATGTAGTGCTCAGCTAAGTTACTACAGGTGTTTTGTTTACCCTGGGCATGCTCAGAATCTTAACATGAATTTTGTGCAGCTACTCATTGCTTTTTTCATGCTGGCTGGCATTCTTTCCCGTGGTAACAGTGTGACACCCGACTTTGTGTCATTGTTGTAGGAGGAAGAGAAAAGGTAACTTATAAATTCAGATATGCTTAAACCATTTTGACACAACTTGTAAAAATTAAAAAGCTGATTGCACTTTTAATAGCAATCTTGTCAGTAATATTCAAAGTGATAAATCTCTAGCACTCTAAAGGCACAGATTACCCTAAGTGACTGAAGGAGACTTCAAAGAATCTATAATTAAAATCAGTAATATGTACCATACGTTTTAAAATCCTGAACTCTATTTGAGAGATTATTTGCTTTATATAGTACCTAAGAATGTATTCAGATATATTGATACCACTATTGTCTTATTTAATGACCATTCCTGCTGAAGACCGGCCTCTGTGTCTTTAGGCTGAGTCCTGCACGTGGGACGATATGCCATTGTACTGTCCCAGGAGGCAGGCTGACAAAGAAACGTGTCTCAGTCACAATACCGTCCCATTCTCCCCTCTCAATCCAGTGAAAACAGAAAAAAAGGTGCAGTTTACTTCCCCCTGCCTCTCTATGGTTTCCCTGGCAAGCATGGTATGAGCAAATTCCTCTTAGTCTCCATTCATGTGCAAAGGCATAAAAGGAGAGAACAATATCTGCATTTTCCACTGTAACCCATACAATATCTGGGTAGGCAGTGTGGCTAGACGGGGATTTGGGGAATTGTTCTCCTCCTTGGGACTGAATGACAAACTGTTCTTGCAAGAGCAGAGTCTGCTGGTGTCATTATACTGAACTACCAGTAACACACCTGGACCTGCCTGTGGATGAAAGGCACTTTATAACCAAAATTTGTGCCCTTCAGAAGGATTTACAAAACATTTGTGCAACAGTGTGAATTTATCAGTGCTGCTAATAAGCTTTTGGTGGTTTCACTGTGAGTTGCATATGCAGAAGAACTGAGCATTAAGCTGTCCTTAAAGGTTTTGAGGTTTAGAAAATGGAAAGGTGAGAGGTTGGCCTTTTTCAACCATCTGGGGCCCCCTTCTTTCTTCACATCCTCCACAAACTCTGTAGAGTAGATAGTACAGTAGTAAGATCCCATGTGTGTTACAGCAAATTTTGCCTGGAGAACTTGCATAAATTGATCTAACTTACCTAAATATTCTTTAACTCTTTTTTTTTTCCTAGTCTGATCTTTACCCTTATATTATTCATGTTAATTTTGTGGGTGCATCTTGTCATAACTAATATTTTGTGTGAAATTGGGAGCAAGAAAAGACATGAGAATGTGTCAGCCTTTTGTCATCCACTGTTTGCTGTCCTCCCTCATTAAATAAAGGAATTATTATTTTCTTTGCCTTCCCTTTATATTGTTACACTTAGCAGTAGTAGTAGAGAGAAGTATATATGACTTTTCTTCTTTCTTGGGAACTTGTTTAAAGTTGAATGATAAAGTTAATTGTGGAGACAAGCTTCTTGTTTTAATTTTTGATTAAAAAAAAGGAATAGAACTAATTTTCAGGCCTCATCATCATCTGTTCTTAGTAAGCCCCCTTTTAGCAGGGCTTTGAATGTGAAAGGTCTGAAAGCAAAATGTGTTATCTCTTAAATTGTTATCACTGGGCTGCTTGAAATACAGATTAGATGAGACAAAATAGTTTTGTTGGCCTGCTAGCCATTTATTTAGAGAATGAATTCTTCCTTTCTCTTGAGTATTAAAGTCTAAAGCTGGAACCAGCAGGTCCATTTACTCCATAAGGAGTAAAGGAGTAAAGCTGAATCCTATCTTTTCTTCTTTCATTATGAGCAATGTGAAGATAATTCCTTATTGCTAGAATTGTTAGCTGGAGGTAGAAGGGAAGACTATGTAAAGAGAGTGGTAAGAAAGAAGATTTGGATTTAAATATTCATGTTTTGGGGGCTATTCAATGATATTAGGAATAAATTACTGCCTAAGGACACACTTGATTGATTCTGTCTGAATTTGTTTTATAATATTTTCACATCATTTCATTTATTCTTTCCTTTAACATCCATTAGAGGAAAAGAGAAAAAATATACCGCATATGAAAAGAACACAAGGAAGTTTTTAATATAATGTTAATAATAGTTGATATTTAATTGAGATCATATCTTTAATCTTTTCTTCTTTTCCCCTACCAGTGTTTCATCTCTATTCTTATTATCTTGTTTTCAGTACAGAATTATCACCCACTGGTTTTCAATTACAGCGATGCCCATATTGATTCTCCCCTTGATTTTAACTTGAAGCTGAAAAATTACTCACTTAAGCCAATAAAAGTAGATGATGTGGTTGGTTTTGGGTTCCTTTTTTTTAAATAATAAACGAATAAAGAAGAATGATAAACTTATAATGATTCTGAGTTACAACAAACTGGTATGGAAATGTATTTTAAATCATTAGAACTCAGAACAGTGTTATAAATTTATATATATCTCTTCACATTGAGGTAAGTGGTCCCTAAGGACACAAACTCTGTGATTCTAACTCGCATTTGTCTGCTAGTATTTGGGCACTGAGACCACCTGGCAGATAATGGACTCTGTCCATGCTTCTCTTAGCTTCCAAAAACAGGGTGTCTGTATGCAAAGTGCCTGTTGGGAATGGTCCGTGGTCCATGCTAGCTCCTAGACTGTGGCCAGGAATTGTCTGGGAGAGTGCCAGCTGGCATGGGCTGATATCACCGCTCTTTTGGTTTAGTAGCAGAGATGATCACATTCCCGGGCTTGGGAAAGTTCCCAGGCACTGCTAAATTTACTAGCACAGATGTAGCCAGAAAACATTGTCCCATCTAGAAGTTGTTACATCACTTCTCCAAACACTTCTGTGCATACCTATCTTCTTAACGCAAATAGTCCCGTGATGCAATGATAACAAATTACAAGCTTAACCCCAAGTTTTCGTGCAAAGTTTGACCTTACACAGAGGCAAATGTCAAGAGTTGTCATGATGTGGTTTTAGTGGCAATGTGCAATAAAGAATCAGCCTTCATTGATGCTTAGAAAGTATGATCCAAATGAAATCAGGAGCAGAAGCTGAACAGAAGCTTTTGTGAGTAGTACACTAAAGGATTCGATTCTGCACTCCATTAGTGGAAAACCCTCTTACCTGCCTTCCATTAGAGCAAAAAAATCACTTAAAGCCATGAATTTCACATACACAATCCAAAATACAGATAGTAAAGTTATCTAACTAGAAAAATAAAGATCTTTCAGAAGCTTTATCTTGAATATCACCAGTAAGTAATCTCAAATACTTTTGGCAGGATGTGTGATTTGTAAGGGAATCCACACAGATGCACACATTAAAGTGTTGGTAGGTACGTGCATAGGTGGGATTTCTCCACAGAAGGAGGAAGGAAAGGTATGATGTCTCAACTTCAGGAAGATGCTGAATATCTATAGAAGAAAATTGCCTGGAGTAACTTCAGCCATAGTGGTATGGGTTTGATATTCTCAGCTGCATCCAAGGCCTCCTGTGTAGACATAGTATAAAACCAATACTTAATATTCTGTCCAGGAAATGCTGAAGAGCCAAATCATATATGCTTTTGTGCTGTTTTGCTCAGATTACTGCATGTAATCTCTCCATTTCTTTGAGCGTGTTCAGTATTCTTGCCTGTGATTTATTGTGAACCTAACTTTTTAACTCAAGACTACTAATTTGCAGTGATACTTAAAAAAAAATGTCAAGATTTCCAGACATGTTCTCGTAGTCCTGGAATCTCCAGAAGACCCTTTACCCAAGAGGCCTTTTTTGAAGAGCAGAGACATCATGAAACTTTTGGTGCCATCCAGCTGCTAGGCATCTGTCCTGCCTTAGCTTCTGGTTGTCCTCCCTTTGCTTCAGACAGACAATCCTACTTTCTCAGGGCCCAGGTGTATTTGCCTCTTTTCAACATCCATGTCTCATGCTTAAAATCAAATATTTGCTTTCACAAAAGCAAAGTTTTTCTTGCACTTGGCAATGCACAGAGTTTTTCTAACATGTCTGATTTCTCCACTTTTTATGCATTGTAGCAGTTTTACCCTCTTTGAAAATGTTCCAGAAAACACCTGTACACACTTGCTCATTTGTGAAATGCCAGTATGGTAAGCTGTAACTTGCCAGTCCATTTCTTCTCCAAGAGTAAATTAATTGAGTTGATAGCAGCAGAATTTATAGTTTTATACAGGCTACATATACATGCTATGGTAATAATTTAGCATTAGGATGAGGCAAATGAACCATAACTGATTACGGAGCAATTCCTCTCTAGGTAGCAATGGGAAATGAAAACTTTTTACATTCTTTCTGGGACACCTGCTCTGTGAGTAAGGTACCTTAAACAGTTTCCTACCTCCCCTCCCTTTTCTCTTGCACTTAGTGTCACACAGTTTTATGGCTGGGACCTTTAAAGGGTTTAAGAAACTGCAGAAGACACAAATTTTCTGGGCTGGCTCACCATTATATGTCATTGTTTCACTGCCTTTTATATTTGGGGCAAGCATTTTGATAAGAGCTTCAGATTTGTTGGCTTTGGACTCCTGCACATCATACGTATTCTAATATTTATCCCCATCTGCTAATTCTTTACATGAAATTTATTTTTCTTCCTTTTGGGTTAGGCCAGCAGGTCTGTGGCTCTTTCTGAACCTGCACAGAGACTCGTCTACCACAGCCACCTCTCCCTCCCCCATCCCCATCATTCCAAAACATTTATTTAGACTATAGTACCCTCTATACCATCAAAAAGTTGTTGTCGTTTCCTGTGAAACACCTCAGGTGCCAAATACAACCACAGTGCAGCCTGAGGAAATGGAGTCTCCCAAAGGGGATGCTGAATGTGCATAAAGGTGGGCTCTGTTTTTCCAAGGCACCTGCCAGAACCTTGCTGACATTTTCAGCATAGGAAAATATTTGGCACTGGACAGATGTTCAAAAACTTTTCCCCTTGTAGGTAGTAGAAAATGTTCCCTTTTCAAAACATATTTATATAATTATTTTGGGGCCTATATGTATGTGAAAGGCTTCATTTTTTCCCCACTGTGATCTTCAGGGAGTTTACCTCCTCAGTTCTTCCTATTTGCTCTATCAGCTGCAGGACAGTTAATTGCATTTACTCTGTCTTCCAAGAAGTCACCTTAGAAGTCTAGCTCGAGCATTTATTTATTCTATCTATTTATTAGTTTTAGGTTCCTCTAATAAGTGCACCTTGTTGAATGCTTCACGTGTTTGGTTTTGACACCTCCCCCCCAGCAGTATTGCAAATTCTTTCTCTTCCAGCTTGTTCACTCATAAAATTCATGGGGATAAGATTGTACCTGCAAGCATCAAGGTTTACCACTTTCTACTTTTCTGTCAGTTGGCTTTTCCAGATCATGGTGTGCAATTGGCTTGTGTTCCTGTATTCAGTGTAAAATTACCAAGCATCCTATTTGCTTGTAGGTTGACATTTTAGTAAAGGGTAAGCTGATGTTTTAACTATTGCTTATATAAGGAATTCATAAGAGCTAGTGGCCCTGTGATTGTCACCTTTGTGTCCTGCACGGTTTGCTGGCTTTGGCAAACAGGCAGTCCAGCGCAGTTGCAAATGCCAGGCAGTGTCTTGACTTGTGGTGGTAACTCTGAAGTGTTTAGCTGTATGTTGCATTGTCCTTTCCCACTCCTCACCTTGCTTTCCTTTTTCTTTTAAATCCCAGATAAGAGCTTTGCATGCTTTTCTACCCAGGTCTCTTTTCTTTCAGTATTCTGTATTTTCCATGAAGTCTACTAAATAGATGATACCAAATGTTGTCTCTGAGACTAGGTTGGTGGTGCCTTGCTCTTCTTCTATAAACTTTGCTATTAACCTTGTTCCACAGGCTGCAAAGTCTAATTGCTCTGTTACAGTTTTCTTTACTTGAAGGGTTTCTAATTGTCTCTCTGAAGTGAGTTGGAGTTTTTAATCTCTCACAGCTTATACCTGGTCACAATAGGCCTTCTTCTTCCCTTCTTGACATCACCCCATTGCAGTTGGAAAGTGAAAAAAAAAAAAAAAAGAGCAAACTGTAAACCTACTCTTCAGCCTTGGATCATTTACAGACTCATCTGTTACTTGTTTTTTATAGTTTGTTCTAAGACATTTGTAGGTAGAAGTAGAATGAAATGCTTGCCTCTGAGATACTGTTTTTCAGAAATAGAAATTGTCAGATTTGAGGTAGTCTTGGATGTTGTCTTATTTGGTTTGGGTTTGTTTGGGGGTTTTTTTGTTTGTTTTTGTGGTTTTTGTGGGGGGTTTTTTGTTTGTTTTTGTTGTTGGTGTTTTGGTTTTTGTTGGTGGTGTTTTGTTTTGTTTTGGTTTGGTTTGGGTTTTTTTTATGTGCCTGCTTGGGCAATACAACAAACACTCTGGGAGAAACTCTGATACAGACCTTCAGCACCCTTCAGTTTTTCTGGACAGTTTCAACAAATGAGAATTATTCACCTTGTTATTAAGTAATTAATCAGAGCCCAGGCTTTGCTTTCCTTCACTAATGAATTCTCATTGACTGGTGTTATGGAACCCGAGTCTTTGTACAGTACAAAACCCAGCCTATTTTAACAAATTCATTGTTCTGTGGGAAATTCATTGCAATTGGCAAGGAGATACTAGTAAAGTCATGAACTGTGTTGTCAAGACAAGCTCCTTCATTTTATCCTGTAAAAAAATACTGATAGAATATAACTAGCTGCTTCTTAGGGCAAATATAGTTTGCATTCCTGAGAGAGCTACATGTGAAGTGTTAGACCATGAGTAAGTTGGTATTCAATTACTTCAGTGCATCATAGTTGAGTAATAAAATCAGCCACATTAAGAAAATTTCCTGAAATACTTCTCCAAAATAAATTAGGTTAATGTGTTCATGGGAACAGTGTTGAATACATAAATAAATAAATTCACAAACCACCTCCCCCAACTGTAAACATTTTGTTGTTCATGCTCAAATACTATGGATTGAAAGAACAACAGAAAAAGTAAGCTTCAGTCGTAACTGTTTCTTCTGCTCTCACATTCACTAAATCTGCAAGCTGGCTTCCACTTTCTGTAGTCAGGAAATAGCTGCATCTCTAGTTCGATAAAACCGTACAAGATAATGTAAAATTGAACTGCACAGTTTCCCTACTATTCATCAATGTAGGACTTGAAACAACTGCAAGTGGTGAGCAGTGCAGTGCATGCTGCCAGTGCCAGTTTCCATCTCCTGTCCTTGGGAAAGGAACAAGTAACTAGATTGTGATAGATGTTTTTTAAATGGTTTGGGTAGCCTACAAAACACAAATTGGAAATAGAATCTGAAGTGACACTGATACAACCATCAGACAACTTGATATTTCCTTTTAAAGAGGAAAAGGGACACACAAAGGGGTTGTGTATAAAAAAGTGCCTCCTCATAGACTATATTGATGATAGACTGTGGTTTAAATAAGTGAGATGAACTAGCTGTAAATAGCAAACCCCTGCTCCTCAAAGTTTTTAGTTATTAGTACTCTGTTTTACAAAACTATCATTTCTTTTGGGGAAAAAACCAAAACAAAACAAAGCAAAACACAAACAAAAAACCACACAAAAAACATCAAAAAACCACACTGTTCCTTTAAAATGCAGCAGGGTGGAGTCTGGGGGAGAAAGAATTATTGAATCAAGGTTTCTTTTAATTTATTCAATCAAGATTCCTGTCAGGTAAAACTCATTTAAAGGAAACACATTTTTTTCATGATCTTCTAAACTCCCATCTGTACTCAGACAGTTGTATTTACACTGTTACATTCTTCAGGAGCAAAAATTCTCTGATGTGAGATGCTGAAGGAGTTGTGCATGGATGGTGCTGAAAAATGTCTGTGTGCAGAGTATTTCTTGAAAATGACAGTGGTGTTCACCATGTTAGCCTCATCTAATCAAACTCAGGGTACCATATGCACCGATCTAATAAGTTGTTGCAGTCCTAGCTATGGGGACAGGACTCTTCATTAAGTTGTAAAAGCTCTTGGTTTTAATTCAGAAGGTCCTCAGTTTGTTCCCTGATTCTGACAAGCTCATGGGAGTTAAGATAACTGTGCTAAAGATATTTTATGCCTCAGAAACTTAAATGGAAGTATACCAAAAATAAAGCAAGCAAGGAGGGGAAGTGACAGCAAGAGAGATGGCCAGTAATTGTAATCAATAGAAATGTTTTGAAATTACTTAAGTGGCTTTAAAGAAACCCAAAACCAAACCCTAGCTCCTAGTCTTTTATTTGCTAGCATTTTTACATTAAAGTTCCTCACAGATGTCTTGTCCAGATTCTGGGAAAGTTCAAACAATTTTGGATTTGCTGGGTTTAAACCTGTATTTACTGCTCATTCTCAGGCATAACAAACTTTTTCTATCCATGGTCTTTGCCATGGCCTGGATTTTGCAGCATATTTAGGCATTGGCTTCAGTGGTGCAGTAGCATTTCTCTCTTCAAAGTCTCCTGTCATCTTCACAGGTCAACAAATATAGGCGGTATTTGGTATCTGAAATCCAAAGGAACAAACTATTTTAAAATATCAATAAAAGAGCAGTAAACTTTCATTATGATGCTATCAGCAGCAGCGTTACAACAAAGCAATCCTCTTAGAATAGTTAATTTTGTGATATTTTCTACAAGACACTAAAGTTATGCTGGAATAAAAAAATCTATATAACATTTTGGATTGGATTGGATTTTGACTTCTTGGATGATACCAAATGCAAGTTGTCAAGATTTCAAACTCTGTGTATTGTCAGCATCTTTGTTGCAATTTCTGAAATACCAAAAAGTAAGAAGTTGTCACTGTTTATAGTACCTGCAGAGCGTAAGACAGTGACTTTGCCAGCCCTTACTTGAAATTGCCAGCATATGCTGAGACATGTTCTTCCAGGATTCTTAGCAGATCAACAAATCAGGTTTTCTTTGTGGGAGATTTATACCAGCATGGGGAATCCCTGGACTTCAAACACATAAAACGGCACCTACAAATGAACGAAGGGTTAAAATATGTGCATAATGATTTGGTAGTGGAGAGTGCATAGCACAATGGTACTTTGTAGGAAGCACCAAAATACTTGAAGATATGAAGCCTGACACATTTCAAAACAAATGCAGGAACCATACTGGCGATGGATTTTTATGCAAAGCCTTTTGTGTAGACATACGGAAGCAATGCACCATAAGGGTTCACAGTCACAAGCCTAGGAAATTTCTGCGATAAATTCCCAGCCAGGCAACAAAGGAGAGCCATGATACATAGACTGCCTTGCTGTCCTTGAGTTAAGTTAGATATTTGCTTGTTTACGAGCACTGACAAGAAACCGTGTGGTGTCTGACTCCTGTTTGGGTGACTGGGAAATGGATCCCTCCCATGCAACAGCAGCCGCTCTCATTGAGAGCTCATTTGCCTGGCATGGAATTCCAGAAACTGTAATTACAGATAATGTAACTCAATTTTCCTGTCAGGAATCTGCTATTTGTAGTACCAGCAGAACCGGAGTGTGTCACATCCCTGCCACACTCCAACCAAAGCAGAAGCAGCTGTCAGGGTTGCCAAGCATACTGGGGTAAGAGGGATTCAGAGGAAGTGTTTTTGTACATTACTTGGTGATCAGCAAGACCACAGGGTCATCCTGTGCCACACCATGCCTTGATACTGTGGGGCACGAATGCTACAACTCAGTTGAGGTAGAAAAGCATTCCAACTGCTGTGGTCTAATCTGGAAAATAAGACTGTAAAACCAAAACCAAATAGTCCTCCTTGAGTGAAAAGGTCTGTTATGCTCAATGTGGTATGTCCCATATCGCAGCAGATTAAGTGGCCTGATTTGCATAAGGATGGACATAATTTATAGTCAGTCAGGCTCAGAATCAAAGCTACACACAAACTCAAAACCAAGGCTGTTACATTTAAGGATGTTTTATCTGTTCTAATTTGTGCATTTAGCATACTAAGCCTCTGGCTTTTTCCTCCATTTGCAGTAAAATATTGCCTTCTTTACCATTAGGACCCACAAGAAAAGACACAGTATGAAATTCTGGGGAGGCACTGAACTTTCATTGCCTAGGACTAAACACTGAAGCTTAGAAGCGAAATGTCATCATTAAAGCAAGTGGAAGTGACAATAGGATTTCTGTTTTAAAAGCTAGCATCAAGACACCTGCTGTTAGTGAATAACAGATATGGAAGATTTCTTCACCAAACAAAGGTCATCCTTTCTCTTCAGCTGACTCTTTGTATTTGTAAAAGTAAGATCGACTTGACTCAATCACGACTGGCTTTTTCCCCTCTATCCATAGAGGAATTTAACTTATATGAGAAAATGAAGGATATTTCCTCAGGTTCCAGAAATCCAGTGGCTATTTGTGCTCCCTTTTAGTTTGATTCAGGTTAGAATAACTGGTCACTGAATCTACCTCTGACTACCCCCTGTGCTTGTACACTTTGACTATCCATCCTACAGTTATTTAAAGCAGGAACATCTTCACCTGCAATCACCTGGAAAGAGAATCTCCACTCTCCTATTCCTGTGTTCCATTTTACCCAGTAATTTTATTCTGAACAAAGATTAAAATCAATTTAGAGCAACGTGGGAGTTATGTTTCAATACACGTAGATGCAGCAGCTCTGAAATAGCATTAATAATGCTGTGACAAGTACCTTGTAATTTCTGGCAATGTCACAGTTCATTTGATGTCATTCATGTGCCATGTACAAGTAAGACAGAAAGAAGCAGTGTCTGGGATGTAGCAACTGTTGTACGCTGGTGGAGTGAAAATTGGGACACATTTTCTTGGGGCAGATTAGAGTCAGAGGATCTGAATAATTCAGGTAATAAGAACCTTTGAAGGTCATTTAGTCTAAGCTCTTGCTCAGTGCAAGGCCAGCTTGATCAAGATTTCAGGGATGTATTTAGGTTTTGAAAGTCTCCAAGGATGGAGCTTCTTCAGCTACTCTGCAGCTTTTCCAGTTCTGCACCACCTTCAGACGGGAGATTTTTCTTTTTCATGTAGCCCAGTCAGACTTTCCTTTGCTGCAACTTGTTATCCATTGCTTCCAGTCCTTTTTCTGTGCATCTCTGGGACAAGTCTGGTTCTGTCGTCTTTGTAACTTCCCCACAGGACAGGAGAGGCTGCTGTTAGGACCCTGCAAAGCCTTGTCTTCCCCAGGCTGAACCAACCCCCTCGGCTTCTCACAGGGCAAGCGCTTCAGCCCCTAACGGTTGTGCTGGCCCTCTGCTAACTCCCTCTGGTTTGTTGGTATCCAAAACTAGGTACCACATTCCAGCAAATACCAAGCAGAAAGGAATAACCGCTTCCTTTGACCTGCAGGCTGCAGTCTTGCTGATGTGGCTCATGAAGCAGTTAGTCTGTGTTGTCAATTGATTATTTTGCCCTCCTGTGCTGTGAAACATGTGAGGACAGTATGGATAGATACCACGTTTATGGAGGCAAGAAGGTAAAAAGAATTATTCTTATGGCAAACTATGAGCAGTATATTTCTTCCAGTAAATTGACTTTGAAGATAAACAAAGAAGAAAGAGGAAAAGATACAAACAGAAAAAGTGAGTGAGGACCAATGAGGCAAACACACAGAAAGGCTTACAAACAACTACCTCTTGTCCCCAGATACATCCACACAGGAATTGGAATGTTTCTAGAGATGTTTAAGAGCTGTGTATTGTGGGTCTCCAAAAATACTTGTGGATACTAGCTGGGTTTGGTTGATGACTTTTTTTTTATCCTGCCTCAAACCCACATAAGACTTGTCCATAATAATGGGTTTATATTCTTAAATAGGGAGTACAAACAATTCATTTTCACAAACTATGCATCTGGTGTGCAGTAAGTCAGTCATGCTTTGGCCACTGGTCGTGCACATTAATTCTCTAGGACAACTAATTGCCCAGCAATCCTAGCAGCTCAGTGCCTAGAAAAGTGGTACTTCACTGCTCAAAAAATTATAGTCTCCTCCTTAAATCAGAAGAACAGGGATTGCAACTTTTTCTAGCAAGATAGAGTAAGGCTAGTCTTCCAGCTAAAAGAGCACTCCAAAATATATATAAATGTGGTTTTAGGTGCCAATGTCTACCTCCTTTGAAAAGTTTTAATTTTTCCAAGAAGATACCAGAAGTAGAGTTACATAGAAAGGTTACACAGAAAAGGCAAGCTTCCTCAGAGTGACATCATACTATACAGCTTGAATATCACTGTATTATTTTTCTTTTTTTGCTCTTTAGCAATGTCTGTCTCTATTTTGAAGCATCTATGTCACTGAATTAATGGCATAAGTAAAATAATTAGGTAAGACATTAGTAGACATACTCCATGCTTCAGTTTATGAGTATAAAAACCAGAAGGATATGTTAGGAAAATAGTCATATTTTTAGTTTTGTGCTCCTTGGGAGAAAGTAGTAGCATGGAGAATAAACATGGTGAGAATATAAAGCAACATTGAGTTAAACTTGAGGACTTCTCAATGGAACAAAGTAGGGAAGATTTTGCAATCGTTAGTCACACCTTTACAAATTGAAAGTGCAAGTGTGTTGCAGTCACCATGTATTTATTTTTAAAGACGGTCTTCTTCAAGTAGCTTACTTTGTATTGTGATGCTGCCTGGAGCCTTTGCCAGGGATTAAGTCTAGATGCTGTGCAAATGCAATTGCAAGATGGCACTTTTCCCAGCACACCACATCTGAATTTATTAGCAGTTGTGCCCAGATGCACCTGCAAGATCTGACACTAGAAAATAAAAAATGACTGATCCTAGCTTTGCCTTTGGGGAAGGAAACAAGAAAGCTTGTCCACTGAAACATCAGAGGCTGTTGTAAAAATACTGCTGATGTGTAACAGGAGAAGGCCTCAAACACGTTCCACAGTGATGCATGTGAGAGGAGGCTGGGGCCGTGCAGAGTCCTGGTGCAGCAGCATTGCTGTGGTGGTAACTTGCCTCTCCCCCTGACTCTGCCTGCCCTGCTTGGGAATCGGTGTCCCAAAGTCACTGGGCTCAAGTAGATGTGCCCAGCACGATTCAAACGATGTCTGCATCCATCTTGCTACTTTTTAAAATAGGAGTATCATTGCAGATGAAACACACTGTTTGTATCTAAGATTAACAGCCTGAATTAGCAGGGGAAGACAGGAAAAGACAGAAGGATGGTTCTCTCTGTTGTGTCACAACTTCTATTTACGTGAGGAAAATGTTAGCGTTCTTTATCTCCTCGGGGTACCCGTCAGTGCCCCAGTTCCAGCATTTGCTATATCGCTCCTCAGGGAAACCCTTGAAGCCATATGGTTCACTTGCTGTTCCTGCATTTCCATGCCTAGGGAGTTGGTGGTGGTAGTGGTCCCTATTCTTTCTGCTACTTCACTCCATGTCTCATTTGCTTTTTATGTTGGGTTGTTTTTTTGTTTTTTTTTTCCAAATGAAAAAGTGGCTGTTGCACTCTCTAGCTTTCCTCTCGCTCAACACTAGCAGCATATAAATACACTTCTGACAGCGCATGCGATCCTCCCCTATGAGAGCAGCCAAAGAGGTACAACTTTTCTGAGTATTGAAGGTATTAGAAAAATCAAACTTATTCATCTTTTAGGTATAGTTGATTCTCTCAGCAAAGTTGATGATTTAGATTTTGCTTCTAGTATATTCATACACATCTCTCCAGGCCTTTTTCTCCGGGACTCTAACCCCACAGGGAGAGAAATCTGTTGTGTTTCACTAAGGCCAAAACCTCTGTAAAGCCTTTGTGTATGCACGAATGCATGGGTGCAGCACGATATGGCTGGCAAATAATTTCTGTTATAGGAAAGGCCTTTTGATGATGCATAGAGTTAAAGAGATTACACTGTGATATATAAAACCACCATGGAAGTGTTTTCACCAGGTAAGGACCCCCAGTGTGTTTGCAAGGGATGTGTTAATCTCAAGTGATGCAGATTTGAAGGGTACATAACAACCAGCTGAATTTTATCTTGTTGTCATAGCTTGCTGGGGCTCATTCTCAGACACAATGAATGAAGAAATTCCACTTACATGTCTGTGGACTGCTGGTATGCTTATTTTAAAATACTTTGGTCCAAAGATTGCATGACATTTAGTCTCCACAGGCATGGTCAGTGGAAAAATAACATGAAATGCACAATCAGCATGTAAAAGATACATACAAATGCCCTAGTAAGTACTCTGTGATGTGAAGGTCAGTGTTGCATGCTACAGCTGTGGCTCTGTCCTCCAGGATGCAATTGCTTTTATTCAAAGCACTGCACGTTTAGCAGAAGAACAGGAATTCGTGGGATTATTGCAGGACAGAATATTGTCCAGTGTTTGTCAACAGCTCTCAAAACTAGAGCTTGCAAAAAGGGCTGGCAGAGTACTCGCGGGAGTCTACTTCAGCCTGAACCAGTTCACATTTTTTCCAAGCAATTCAGTCCATGACAAGAGCTTAAAAGAACCATCTGAAGGGTAACAATTGCACCGAGTCCAAAGATTTAGCACTTTCAGAGGTATTAAAAAGAATAAACTGATTTGTGTATCCAGAGAGTTGACCATGTATCTCTCAAGGGGAATGTATTTGTGACAGTGCGGTGTCTTTGCAGCCAAGAACAGAATGGTAATTCAGACTGCAAAAGAAAAAGAAAAAAGAAAAAAAAAGAGAGAGAGAGTTGCATTAATTTTCTGTAATGTATTATTTTGGATATTTGCATCTGAAACCAGCTTTTCTATGGCTATATTTTTTTCCAAGTTCTGACTTTACAATTTTATTGCTCATTAACAGTAAAACAACTTAACATTTTATTTTTTCCAATTTAATTTTATTTAAGTCATTTGGGAGAATAACACGCAGAGGTAAACAGAGATTCTGCAAACTTGAACAGAGTAGTACATCTGTTCTTGAACCTACTCATCAGTATTCCCTGTCATAGGAGAGGTGTTGGATACCAAGTCACCTCATCCAGTATTTTAAGGACTTGGGCACATTATACAGCATATCTGAAAAATGGCTGTGTCATTATTTACTTTGTACAGAGTGGAGAAATGTTTCAGAAAATGTCATGGATGATTAAAGCAGGGAAAAAAGGGTTCCTATTCTCCATACTGCCACTAATTTTCTCTGTCCTCATACAAGTTTCTTCCTGCTAGCTGTTAAGCACATGCTTTCTGGATGACCTAACTCTCTTCTTCAATGAGAACTCTCTTAACTTCAGTAGAGTATTCTAATGCATACATATATTCAAGACATGCAAGGCCTTCAATTTTACATGCCTTATTTCCCATATCTTTAACATCAGGGGGATATATATTTATTAATTTTGTGGGACTGTGAGGAGATATTATTGTTTGAGATATCAAGGGGAAGGTTTTAGCAAGTAAGATGAACATAGAGATAGCAAAAATGCCAGTACACGTGGTACAAATGCAACTAAAATGAAAATCAAGCCTTTGCAAGGGATGTAACATATTCACTCTCATAGAATTTTATCTAAACATTTTATGATCAAATTATTTTAACCTCTGAAACAAGAGTGCTTTAAATAAGACTGCCTGCTAGAAGAAAAAGGACGTCAGAAGAAAAATATTTATACAATTTGTGATTACAAGCTTTTAAGGTATTTACTAAAAGCTTGCCCATCCCTAAGCATATCTGTAGATAAAAATTATTTCTTGTGACACTCTGGTGTTATTCAGAATTCTTCTTTGATTCAATTCTCAGTGTTTGTTATGTGGATACACAAGTATGATGGTAGTAGCTGACTCTTACAGAGACACCCTTTGGCACATAAAATAGATACAAGCTGAGTATAAAGCAAATAGCAGGTCCACTCCATCTTGTTCCTTAAAAGGAAATTTAATCTTTTCAGTGATACAGTGTTTAATTCAGTGGATTTCCCCCCACTTTTTAGTGGTTTATAATTTCTTTGAAGGTGCCAGCCTAACAATCCTCAAGATAGTGATCATGGTATAGGAAACAGTAGATTACAATGGGAGCAAAAAAGAGTAGAAGATTTGTTTGGAGACGGAAACTGCTATAAACTGTCTTTTGTTGGTTTAAAAGACTGGGTTACTGTTTGGTTTTTTGCTTGTTACTTCATTTACCTTTCCTTATAGTTCACTACATTAGCAATTCTGTAACAAAAAGAAAAAACCCCAAAACACCCTCAAAACATTTTTAGATGCAATGACCTCTGACAGTATATTTGTTGGTTTACCACAAAGAAAAGAAAACAAACTTTTCAAGCAATGCAGATGAAGCATACTCATATACTAAAAAGTAAAATATGTGTCTGTCCATAAATGTGAAAAGGAGGTCTTCTTCAATCCTAGGATTTATTTTCTTTGTAGAAGTATTTGTGATATGTCTTGAGATCCAGAATGGAATCCTTAGGCTTACTGCACATTTCCCAGAAGAGAACTGTTGGACAGGTCCAGTTTGTTCACTTAGACCCACCGTTAGCTTTTCATTAAAATTGGTGTTAGTGTCTAAGTGATTTTGACTATCCAGGCCTTATTACCCAGTTTAGATGACTAACCCAAATGAAAGAAACCCTGCATCTTACTACTTCTTTAATGCTCTTGCTCTCAGAAAATGTTCTATTTCTTCCTCAACATTGGACACTTTTAAGATTCATCTGGACAGAGGGCTGTGCCATTGTCTAGACTGTGCTTTTGATGAGAAAGTTTGGAACAGATGATCCTTGAGGTGTCTTCCAACCTGGTATTCTGTAATTCTATTTAGACCTAGTTTACTGTGAAAAGTGATGTCCACCAGTCACCTTGGAGTCAGACGGGTACACAGTAGGAACTTCCTGATGTCTCAGTTATTAAACTGCTGAAATATGTAATGCCATCAGTATTTGGGGATTCAAAAAAACCAAAAAACAAAAAACATTTCAAAATAATTTTGTCTCTGAAATACTAGGGCATTCTTATCCACCTGGGCCTTAATTTCAAGAAGGTATGAAGGAAGACACTAGCAAATACCTGCTGAAGGTTATTTTATTTTCCTCCAGGATTAGTCTGCTAGAAGCATCTCCTTTTCTGGTCATCAGGTTGTATTCATTTTAGAACATATTTTACTGAACAGAAGCAGGTGTGAGACAAGATGTGTGCTAGGTTTGGTTAATAGGGCAGAGACCACCCTACTCCCTTCGTAAAGAAGAGCTGACAGTCTCTGGTGCCAGTCAATGACAAGAAAACAAACCTCTCTTTTGTCTTTCTTGAGGCACTAAAACTTCTTCCTGATGGTGTGATTTTCTTCTAGCTGGTCCCTTTTATTTTATAATGAAGTAGAATGAGGAGAGTAAAAAACTTTCCATTTACATACTGCTTACGACATTATGGCAAAATGATTCCCTAGGAATGGACCCTTTGAAGGTCTCTGAAATGAGTGCTGTATTAGGGTGAACCCCATCCTCTACTTAAAGGTTTTGGGAAGTTTCTTCCTTCTTGGTCCCCCATGACAGTTTTCAAAATAATCTTGTTTGTGTAACCTTTAGCTATACTACTAAAATGCACCTGAAAATCCTAGACCTTTTGAAAAAAATGAGCTTCATTTATAGGATTGGTTTTCTTTAACTTATCAACCCCAAATGGGTACCTCATACATATTTATTGCTTCTGGAGATACAGAAAATCTACAAGAATAAATGGAAAAAGGCAGAATCCCTACCATTTTTATGTACACAGACTTGGGGTCTGGCACTTGCTCATTTACACAGTTACCCGTCTGAAGGCAGGCAGGTTTTTGGATGAGATAAAATGCATAACCTGGCTGTTGCACGACTGTGCCACGCAGCAGGCGCAGCGGCTCCAAATTCTGCTGTTTGCCAGCTAGGACCTCCTTATAGCTACGCTAATTAGTCCTGACTGCAGAGCTACGTGTTTAGGGGTAAGTAGGACAGTTTTGTGGAGGTGGACACTGGTTTTGGGAAAAGGAAAAGCAGAATTAGTCACAGATACCTCTTCTTCAGCACACAGTTCTTAGAGATTAAATGCTCTGTATTACAGCTATAGATAGGGTGGGATTTGAGGCATGTCACAGCATAGAGCCAGGAGCAGCTGCTGTCATTTTTAGTGGCAATTCCAGAGCAGACTAAATTTGCAAACCCTTATGGTGAGGGCATCTTTATGAATTTCATCCTTATGAAATAATGGGCTACACAGATAAGACAATAAGTGAGGGGAATGTACACGAACATCTATATTAAATGCACGAACCGAGTAAAGTGCGTATCTCATAAATGATGTCTATAAATACTATAGGTTTCATAATTATATATAAAGGAACATATGAACAAAAAATGTGTTTTGCCTAAAGCATGTGGGAAATTGGCGGTAGAGCTAGAAATTGTACAGCACTTCGTGTGTTAGGTGGAAGGTTCTTCCGTAACTGCAGCAAAGAGCTGAAGGAAGGTTTACTCCTCTATTAGCTTTCATTTTTCCAGCATAGTTGCCCTTCTAAAGATATCCCTTCAAAAGATGGACCTTTTAAGAACGTCTGCAGATCTGGACTCCTTCAGATTACCTGGGGGCACACATTTCAAAGAGAAGTGGTGTTCATGGGGAATTCTCTGCCAGCTGCCCAGATCTCAGCTGCAGAAGTAAAGGATAAGTAGTAAAGGAGTTTAAATTTCTTCAAGCTGCCTTCTCTTGTGCTTCAGCTTTGATCTGCCAGGATTACCTCAAGAGGTGGGAAAAGTAGTTAATGTTCCACTCTTACTTGACACTTCCCCTTTCTCAAGGTGCTGCTGAGCTAGTGCCCACTACCTACTAGGTGAGCTGAATGCAATACCAGAACTTGCACTTTCTTGGCATTGGCTGACTCCACCGGCTGTCAGAGAAGGGAGACATTTGATGATTTTCATTGGTTTCAGTGTAGCTGTCAGCCAACTGCAACCAGTGAGGTAGACCTTCTACTCTGGTCAGCCCGCGATGCCACTGTCTTTACCATGTCTTATCCCACATTCCCCCTGTAGTCCTACAGAGCCTTAGTCCCCGGGGAATGTCCTTTAAATACTCTTATAATTATTTCTTTATCTTTCTCCAGCTCCAGATTAAAACCATTCTTTGTGGTGATGCCTATAAAAAGATTTGACTGTGCTTAGGTCACTTCTGCTATGCTTGTAAAGATAAATATGTTGTCTGATTGTGTTCTTTTACTCTCATCTTCTGTCTTTGGAGTTATATTTAGGCTCTTTGTTTTATTATTAATCAGACACCAGCCTTTTGTTCTCCTCTTGTAGCACCTCAAACAATGGATTCTCAGCCATGGCTGAGGCTCCTGACTTCTTCGGTAATGCAAATATTTGGTTACAGAGTACAGTGTGTGTTTGTTTTTAAACAACCATCACATGGAAGCTCTCATGTCCTCGCACTGTTGTCAGCTGCTGCAAAGGACAGAATAGCAGATGGTAAAATGGACTAGAAAAAATGACTAACTGTGACTTGAGCTCTACTTCTGCACTAGGAATAAGGGAGATCAGCAGCAATGCCGTCCTCGCCTCCACGTTCCAGCTTTTTGTGAATTTTTTGCAGCAGTATCCTTGTGCTGTGGCCGGCTAAGCAGCCTGCCTGGCAGAGGCTGCCCTGGAAGGAGAGAGATGGTGATGGAGCATCATGGCCACCATGCATGTCACCTGGTGTCACCTCACTCTCAGAGGTGCCTTACTCCTTAACTGCAGAGTGGTGTGACAGCCTTTCTGGTACCAAGAGCTACTACCGTATACCGTGTATGTATAGCCCATCATATTCATATAGCTCAGGCATCTATTGCAGACTCTGCCCCATGCAGAGAAAACAATAAAACCTGAGATCTACTTTTTGTTTCCACTGTGGCAGAGGAGACCTCTGTTGTGTAAATGCTCCAAGCCAAGGCACTTGTGTGGTCACAACTACCCTCGGACTGATGCAGGTAATAGTAGTAACTTTCAGGACTTTCAGTAGACCTTGGATCTCATGGTAATACGTGTTCAGAGCAGGGACAGTTTTAAATCAGGCATGTAGAAAGCCAGATACAGCTTCTTCACTGGAACTATGTCACGTTAGAAGGGACCAGACAGGCATGCCACCACCATGGTCTATTGCTTGGAGTAAGCTACTTTTGGCCTTCTCAGCTCTGCTCCCAAGTCACAAACAGCAGATAAAATAGCATCATGGCAATATCTAAATTATTTCTAATAAATGCAGTGAGTCAGTTCCTGTCAATGATGAGACCCCTGTGAGTCAGACCATTAGCACTGATTTCCATTTCCAATGCTCTTGCTTTGCTGGGGTTTTTTTTTGTTTTTTGTGTGTGTGTTTTGTTGTTGTTTGGTTGTTGTTTGGTTGGGTTTGGGGTTGTTTTTGGTTTGGTTTGGTTTTTTTTTAAGAAAGGGGGATATTTTAAATTTACAACTGTTTTTTAAGCTGCTTTCCCAAGGGAATAGGTCTTATGTGGTGATGTTCTTAGTTTGCCCATCCTTCTTTCCTTTCTCAGGAACTTTTATGCCCATCAGGAAGAACTGGTAGAAAGACAGTCATTTTAAAGTTGCTAAGTTCCTTCAATCTTCATGAAAATAGCTGGTTGGATAGAAGAAAAAGTCTCTGTTAGTTCTGTGGTGAGAGAGGTGACACAAAAACAACTCACTTCATTAGTCACCAAAGAATCTACATCTCTAGAAGGCAGGAAAAGCTTCAGAGTTTGCAAGTTATTAGGCCTCAAACAGAGACACATCTATTAGGAACTAAAAATAATCTGCACTACTGCTCCCAGGAAAACTGATTTTTAATTGTATAAAATCTATCCTGTAAAAGAAGTGTCTGTATCTTGCTCTGTAGGTTCTTATGCTCCCCTCTCTCCATACGCATTAAGATTTAAGGTACTCATCAGTGGGAAATATGTATAATCTCCCACAGGACTGCAGTCTCTCCTTCAGTACTAACATATTAAAACTAGACTTCTTAAACATTCATATTAATTAGTCTGTAAGGAACCATTATCAAAATATGGTTTGAATACATAATTATGAGGGTGTGTTGTCTGGCAGGGAAATGAGGGTCTGATCCTGCCTTCTCCAAAGTAAGTGGCAGCTTCACCACTGATTTTCGTATAAGCAACACTGAGCCCTAAGGCAGCAGAAACAGGAGACAATTTTCCCCTTCCTGCCTCAGTGGAAGCACTGTCCCACCCTTGCTGAGAAAGCACTTCACCTCTCCTGGGAGGGGAGATAGAAAGAAGAGTGTTTGGCAGCTATTATCAATATTCATGTACAGCTGCAATTTACAGGCCTTATTCCCTGCTGAAATGTGCCATTAGCTTCAGCAGGGTTCGACCCACGGAGAGCCGGGTGGGCCCCTGTTAGTGGCAGCCAGGCGAGTGCGCCTGTCCTCTAGGTGCATCTACTGTCCCCCTTTAGGAAAGGACAGCACGCTTCTTCTCCAGGGTCAGGGCTTCTTTTATCACCTGCTCCTGAGGCTTCTGAGAAGGGGCAGCAAACTGCCCTGCATGTGATAATGCTTCAGCATAGGCTTCAGACAGCTACAGAAGTTCAAATTCTGCTATTTCACTGCTCTTAGAATGAGGCAAAACCTTTGTTTGCCCCAAATAAATGCAGTGCAAGAGCCTACAAGACATGGCAAGCTATGTGTTAATTTTCAAATATCAAGCCTGCAGCTCACCTCAGATTAGGATGTCCTTTTTAGGTTTGGGGTTTTTTGTTTGTTTATTTTGCCTTAAATAAAAATTAGGATGGTCTAGAAAATGCAGAATGGGACTAGAAAACTGGAAGGAGATCTTAGATCTTGTTTTTCTGCAACTGATTTGTTTGCAGCCTTGGAAGAACATGAAGATATTATTTCTCCAGTCCCAATTACTATCTTGTTTATAATTTGGTGGAAGAGCTTTCCCTGCTGTTTCCCATCCCCAAGTTTCCCGTCTTCTCAGCTTGGCCATATGCAGAAGCGGTGTTTTTCCCTAGCACTAGAACATTTCCCCTCTCTTAGCCAGCATTTCTTTCTCTCCTGCAGCTCCTGTCTCTCCCATTCACTGCAGCAAAGTTGCACTGCATTGGGAACAGCACGGGTAGAATACAGGCATGTTCCCAGCTGCCACCTCACTGTCCTCCCCACATGAGTTCTTGGGGGGACACACCTCTCATGATGGAGAGTCCTCAACATGTCCAAAAGGCTGGGTGCTTCATGACCCACCATAGCTGCCCTGCTGTTTTAGGGAACGATGCTCTGGCAAAGCACCTTCAAAAGGATTACAATTCACTTACACTCTGTGCTGGTATAACTGGACAGGTGCTTAAAAACACCATTGTGAGATTTACAGTCTTGAGGCTTTACTGTCTTATATTGCAAGATGGGCAGATGCAGAGATGGAAATCTCTGAATTGTTCACGTAACCTTGGCAGTGGCTGTACAGACCTCCCCTTAGAGTCTTGCTGGACCAAGTTCCCACCCCAGTCAACATCAATGACCCTGGTGGTAGTTGGATGCTGAAAGCTGGATTGAAATCCCTACTTTATTTTTACTAAATAACCACTGCATATCAGTAATGGTGAAGGTCGGTTATTGTTTTGAAAAGCTGGATGTATAGCGGTATTTTCAAAAGGGTGGGTATCAGGTGGGATTTTCTTGATATGCACAACGGAGAATTTCATCAGAAGTCCCTTCTAGGTGCATAATTGTTACCTTTTTTGTGTCTAGTTACCTTTAAAAATCTGGTCTTCAGTCCCAGCTCACTTGAACTGGACTGTTGTTTGTGAGCAAGTGGAAAGGAAGAGAGAACCTATACCAAGTTAGCAGCCTCTTAACACTTGAATATCACCCCTTTTTGTTAGAATTTCCCCCACTTGAACATTCTATTGGCTTTTAGGAGAACAAGACGTTGAAGTGTGGCAGGAGCTGAGAGAAAAGCTTATTCTCATCCTCTAATTGTTATATATCCTTGGGATTTCAGAAGCGTCCTGAGTCTCCCAGTGCCAAAAACTTGAGGGTTGTTGAGATATACTTGTCCAGAAACAAATTCTTGGGTATTTTCACCAACTTTCATCTCTTTCTAAGCAATATTCTTTCTGTAAAATTAAATAGCTAAGAAACCCTGTAAAAGAAAGAACATTTGCTAATTGGATTTAGTGTAGTCAGGACTGCACATCAATGTTGTGCTCAATAAAGTGCTTTAACCTGGGACATCTAACACAGAATTTTACTAAGGCAGTTCTTGTTTAACTAGAAAATGCCATCAAAACCACAAGTAAAGCAGACTGCTCTACTGACTGTACCTAGCCACTAGAGAGAGACATCATCCCATGTAGTAAACTGAAATGTTTCATTTGCAAATGTCCAGGGACCTCTCCTCAGAGCAACATTCATCTAGAGTGGATGATAAAAATGACTCCCTGACTAAACCTTGGAGAGCTGTGGCCAAGAGCATGTCACGTGCTGTGTGTTCTAGGAGGCCGTTCCAAGACACTAACAGTGACACGGGGAAGGTGTTACATTTACATTTATCTATTTTCAATCACATCAGTGCATCTGTGGTTAGATGAGGGAAGAAGCAAGTTAACTGTTGATCTTTGATAGAGCAGGGCAGATGCTAATCAAGCCCGTGCAACTCACTTCTTGCAGCATGACACTCGGGTATCCACAGGCTTCTCGGATTTTGCAGACAGATCAAGAGCCAGATTTAGTAAAATGTGCACTGATCTGCACTAGCCTATATATTTTTTGTACACGCTGTTGCAGAACCTTCAGCATCAGAGGTCCTCCATGGTGTTTGCTGAAAATAAGCAATGCCAGCCTTGTTTTGACCAGGTATGAGATAAACCCTGTCTGCTCTGAAGTGTTCCTATATAGACAATACCTGCCCCCTTTCAGATGTAAGCGGGGAGGTTGGTGGCTGGCTGAGCACAGTGCCTTATGCATTTGTAGAGCTGCTTTTTCAGCTCTTCAGTGCTGATACAAGCTTTGTGTGACTACTGGATCTGTAGCCTGACCGTGAGATTGCCAAGGTGCTGTGCAGTTGTTGGCCATCTCAGAGGCTGCACTGGTGTCTGAATGGTTAATGTGGGCTGCCCACTCCTGAGACTAACAGGTGCTCATCTGATCAGAAAGGAGAACTGAGCAGACTAGAAACTGTCATGAACTGATAGCAGAAATGTCCGTAAAACTAACACTACATTCCAGCTGATAAATACATGGTGTGGACTGGGATGATGGCCGGAGGTCAAAAGCTGCACTTCTATTTGTGAAGCCTGCCAAAATATTCAAGCTTCCAAGCACAGGAAAATCTAGTTAAAAGTAACAGTGGTGGGAAACGTAGGAAGTCTGATCGTGCTAAAAATGTATCAAGATACAAAACCAGCTTGTCCTGGGAATAAGCAGGATAGTGCCTGATATGTAAGTGGGCTGGGTATTTAACCTCGGTGATTTTCTGTAGTCAGGTGCCAGCACTGAGTCCCAGAAGGAATTCCTTGAGAGGGGTGTAAGCATCGCCTTGCCGTTTTGATCTTTCACAGAGTACTAAGTGGGGATCTGCTATTAGAATCGAGTGGTCATTTCCTACACGATTAGTTTTCTTTTAGCACAGGCAACGAATGACACTAGCATAGCATGAGTTCTTGTGTGTGCTGTTAAGTTATTTAGGAAGCCATACAGTTCTCTTTTTTGCTAACACGGAAACACTAGATAACAAGAATTTGATTTATAACTTCTAATTATTTTATATTGGTTCTTTAACTTCGGGTTAGAATTTATGTTAGTGTCTTTCTTTGCACCTGCACTTACTCTCAATTTCTCAAAATAGAGTTAGGGCTCATATGTGAAAATCCCACTAAATTTCTGAGGCTGCTTTGAAATTCTCAGTAGTAGCAGCATTTTAATGCTCTGAAGGAAGAGGTTCAGCTGTATGCAAACATGCAAAGAGAAGCCTTGGCCATGGGTTTCCACTAGGACTTAACTAGGTGCATGCTGAAACTGAGCATTCATTTTTTGTCTTGCAAATTAGCAAGCACTCAACGGAGGGGAGTCCTCAATCATTATGCAAATAATAAATGGGTAAAATCCCCTTTTCTCTTTTTTTATATGACAGCAAACCCTTTTGCGCATCCTCAGAATTAATCACTTTTAAGGATTGATTACTGTAAGGCACCACAATATGTTGTGACATTGAAACATTAAAATGAAACCTCATAAAACCCCCTTTTTGACAAGCTAACAAAACGTGGGTTGCAGGCAGGGGTATTTCCTGGCCAGCTGTGTTGATTCCGAGAAGCTTTTCTAGAATCTGGCACGACACTTTCTAGCATCTTACAACTGTTTCACACTTCTACTTTAACCACATTTTCTGAATACTGGAAAATTACCTGTAAATATGAACATTTAAATGAAAAAAAAAATGTGTGTAGTACATACTCGTGTATCACAGGATGGTGCAAACAGCACTTGAAAAGTTTGTAAATCAATAAAGACTTTTGAGGTTATACACAGAGAGAAAAATACAGAATTATATATATACAGCTACCATCTTGATGGCTGATACTAATCTTCTAAGAGGAGAAAACAGTTTTAAAAATGTAAAGGAAAATGCTACCCTCAGTTTCTGTGCAAAGAAAAAAAAAAAAAGCCAGATAGATTCACAGAAAGGAGAATTGCTTTCTGTTTCTCCTCAGCTTTCCAAAACCAGACAAAGATAGGTCTCTCTGCTCTACCTATCTAACCAGTTGTCCAGCTCCAGGGCAACACAGCATATCACTATTTGCATCTGCAATATCATCATCATCTCACCCTAAAATTCAGCAAGTCCATAGTGCTGTGCAGAGGAAATAGAAGAGGTTCAGGAACTTCCTGGAGACAGAAGCTCGGCTCTGAAGGGGTTTCAGTTTTCTGCTGAAAGAAACCTGCTTTGACAAACTTGTGGCATCCCCTGTCTACCATCTAAACCTAACTTCATTTGAGTTGTGCATAGGCACAGCACAATTAACCTGACTTGGCAGAGAGTGGTTTATTAAAGCTTTACTTTCACAATTAACCTTCTGCCTAATAAGAAAGAAAATATTTTTGTGCTCTTCCTTAAATAAAAATGACCTCCTTTGGAGGTTCAGAGACCTTTTTGTAGTGTGTCTAAAATGTTACTGCCTGTTTTCATTTAGATATGGAGGTGACATAGGCTTGAAAGAGTGAGTGGCTGTCTTTTCAATACAAGAATTTCTGACCAGGATGAGCACCCAACTAAGATGCCATTGCTTAGTGTACCCAGGCGTGTTTTCTTCTGCTTGCAAAGGTGGGGCCTGTGGGAAAACCAGGTGGCCAGTGCTGTGTGCTCAGGCATTCATGCTGTGCGTATATACTTAATAGCTTGCCTTTGCTGCTGAGTATACACTTCACCTTTGAGCAACTCCGAGGGTAAGTATTTTTCTTAGTTTGAAGGTGGGGAAACTGAGATTGGAGAAAGCCAGTGGCTTGTATAAGGACAGAAGTCCTGGCTAGCTCAGGACTGTGAGGTTCACAGTTCTGTGTTCACACTGTGCAGCTGCAGCATTGTCCAATGATAATGTGTCTCAGTTCATTCCCATTTCTGCAAGAAGACGAGACCATTTAAACAACTGAATAATCCCCTTTGCTGGAATAGAAATGCATCCCATTAAAATGTGTGTTAGAAGAAATAAAGGTAGACTAAGTTTACCTGTTGGGTTTGGTTTGTTTTTTTGGTTTGGTTGTTGTTTTGTTCCGTATTTCTTTAAGTTTTTTTTAATTTATTTTGTTTGATTATGCTT
>JANHGN010000183.1:0-26516 GCA_024605025.1 Megaceryle maxima
GTGCATAGAGTATTTTGATTCAGGTATTGTATAGTAAAATATTGTCTTATTCAGAAAATCAAGGGGACATACTTCAGGAGAGAGACTAGCAAGAATTCTCAAGTTTAGATAGATTGATTTCAGCTCATTTAGCATCCCAGTTTGATCTAATTGTCTTTTTATTGCTATGAACATCCCTGAATTATGCAGAGAATTTGGGTTATGTGATTTAATGTTGGATTAAAAAATGTCACAGCTTAACTTTTTTTAAAATAGTGTAGAACTTTGTTCACAGTCAACGAAGTTCATTATTTTTTTGTTCAAAGCCCAGCTGCGGGCCTGGAGCATTTCTCATAAATATCAGGAAGTACCCGAAGCCACAGTCAGGATTAAAGAGTTGATCTGAACCTTAGATCTCAGCTTTAAAGCTGTAATGTACAGTGAATTTGGTTTCATGGTAAAGGAAATGGTAATTGCTGAAGTATGTTTTCTTAAGTTGCAGAATCATTTTTGAAATGTTTTCATTGAAACCTCTGTCAGTGCTGTGCATGGGAATGAGTGGACTTGCAGCACAGCATTTACATGTGACCACAGCACTGAATTTGTGTACTGGTGCCACTGATAGAGAGGCAGAGGCCAGTGTGGCTGCTCCTCTGTGCACAGTATCGGATCTGCACAGTCTAGAGTACTATCTAAGCAAGTGAATTAACAATTTCAGTACACTATTATGAGAATTTCATCTGAAAGATGAGCCAAGTTCTTGGTTGTCTGGCAGATATGCTCTCATGAGAACCAAGAACACAAATCCACAAGTGATATCCTCAGTTACAAAAGTGCAGAGTGAATTCCTCAGTAGAGTAGTAAGGTATTAGAAAAAAACATTTGCTCCTGGCTCCGTACAGATAGAGTCTGGTCCGCAGGGCTGAAAGGAGTGGAAGAGCACAACATGTCAAACATGTTTCTACATGTCCTCTACACCTGGGGAGCCACATCACCCAAACCACACACCCTGTGTTCTGTTTCCACAGCAGTTTATTTAATCTGAACATTTAGTGCATGAAGGCAACTGCCCTTACTATATTTACAAGGAAAATAAAATATGAACATTTGGTGCTCTCTGACCTTTTTCAAAGCGTATTGAATTTAAACGTTATTTTTTCCACAAGTGGCAATATTTACTCATATTCTACTGCTTGATTTGTGTAGGTATGAAATAAAATTCTAAAATAGAATTCTTCAGACTGACTCATTGAAAACTTGGCTTTCTTGGGTACTTCATAGAGCAGGTATAGAAGGTATCCTTCATCTAGCACTTGCATGGGCAAAAGCATTGTTATCTACGGTGTCCCTAGCAAAGACACTTGGCTGTTCTCACAGTTTCTGTGTATCTGTCACACGCTGTCTATAAAGGCAATAGGTCCTGGGTGCTTGTGAATTGCAATGTGTGTCACAATGATCTCAAAACACAGATGAACATTTAAGCCACTACTGACCCACCCTCAATTCTGTGGGATTCCGTATAGATGGATCCTTTAAGATCCTGACCAGAAGTTGTAGATTTTCATCAAGGATTCATAGTTTTCAGAAACTGCTAGATTACATCAAGGCCATTAATAAGAGTTTCTTATCTTTTCTTCCCATATTTGATTGTCAAGCTCTGAAGTCACTTTCATCATTTTGCATTGCACCCTCTCTACGACAGCGTGAATATTTCAGTAGTGTCTTAGCACTTAACTTCACTCCGGATGCCATCTAGTAAGTACCTTGGAAATTAAATGCATTGCTCCATATTAAAGGTTGTCATTTTAAATCATCCAGCAGTGAAATAATGAAGGCTTAATCTCAGTTTTAAACCTTTTTCTTAAATGTTATTTTAGCATCTCTCATTTAGAATTAATCAATCATGATGATCTGATATCTAATACAGTAAGTTAAAATTAATAGGGCTCAATCTCTACTGCTACATATTTAAAGGAAGCACATTTGTCACTATGGAAAGATATTTCTCCTACGTGTCGAATTAAAATTGAGCATCATGTAATATAGCGATGCAAAGATTGCATGAGAAATAAAAATGAACACATTGTTTCACTATGAAATGTCTCAGCCTAGACCTTCCTCTAAGGGCACATGAGTGAGACAACATGCTAAACCAGAGCTATTAAGGAGTCCAAGGTATGAAAACATGTTAACAGAGGCTGCACTGCTGTGCTAATCCCTCTACAGGAATGGCATCTGATTTCCCTGGTAGGGGTTGTGTTGGGAAGCAGTGGTGATTAGGAGAGTGAGAAAGAATTGGACATGCTTTTTTTTAGGTGCTTCCAAAATACGGCTGTAACTTCAGATACCACAGATGCATTTCAGTTCAGGATCTGAATATGGTTTTTACTGCTCACTGTATCACTAGTTTGGTTTCTCCAGGTCAGATGTGTGCAATCTGTGGATTACATCCATGACAACACAGGTGAGATACTGAAAGGCCCATATGAGAGAAAGTAACCAGGAATGAGGGGCAGATGGGAATAAGCAGCAGTTGCAGTCAGAACATTCAGCTACTGACAAACTAATTTCTCTCTCAACTGTGCTCTCAGTACAGCCTAAGCAAAAGATACGTGGGCTACATGAATTATTCCTATAGGGGCTGCCTAATCTCAGCCATTCCTCATCTTGGACATCTTTTGAGCATGCTGTGCCTTATTTGCATGAATTACCTGTGAACTGAATGCACAGTGAGTCCAGTCAAGAAATGAGAAAGTAGGAGTGGGGCCATAAGCATCAGCTCTGCCTTTGAAAAATCTAGATGACTTGTATGATCAAAAAGGATGGACACCACTATCTGAAGATGAGAGCTGGAGGGCATTCACTTGAGAGAGGGTTCAAGTGGAGTCTAAGTGGATGACAGTACACTCTTGAAGCCCTGAATAAGGCCCGGAAATTATTTTTGAGAGTGGTAGAATACAAGACTGTAGCCTTCCCCTGGCATGTGCTAGTGCATGCACTTCAGGTAGGGGAACTACTGTTACTCTGCAGAGCTTTCCTTCCTGTGTCAAACCTGAATCTGTCTATAAATGCAAAGAAAGGGCAGAGGGATTCAAGTCCAGCTATGCAGATGTTAGGCTGGCTGTTTGGGACTTCTCCTGAGTCCTATGTACTATATAAGGGAACTCTGGCCAATAGCCAGACATCTTTATTGCATTGAAACCCTAGTTGCTAAAATTCAGGTGCAAACTTTGTAATACTTTGTTAATTTCTATTGTAGCTCTAACCTGCCTGAAGTGGGTCTTTTCAGTGACAGAAGAATTACACAGTGACTACATCTGCTGGAATACCTCTGAGATTGCCTGGGAACCTCCGTAACCAGCTCTGAAGGGTGTTGGGAATGTACAAATCCCTGCCCGCCAGCAGGCAGTGAGAACAGACAGTGTTTTGCTATGTGTTATGTACACACAGACAGGCGATAGTCAGCTCCCAAAAATGTAGGTCACAAATGCCCACTACATTCAGACTTCTGTCAAGGGAAACAAAACCCCATCCAGAACACAGAAAGATGTTTTGAAAACAAGTTCTCTCTGACATTGCTTTGTTCTGTTTTTCTCATTCTCAAACATGCAGTTAACTCCTGCCTGACACTGTGCTACAGAAGGGAGACTGGCAGATGCTATAAAAACACAGTGAAATTTTCTACCTTCCCAGTAAGATCAAAAGCACCAGCTTCCAGCCCTTAAAAGTCATTAAGTACATTTTAAAGTAAGTTATTTTTTTTAGAAGGACAATTTTTTTTTTCCTAAATATCGAGTTTTTAATGGTTCCCATCAAATCCAGGTTTATGGTCTTACAGTGATAAGTAGAGCATCTGGTTGTACAGAGCAAGAAATACAAATCAGTCCTAATACCAAAATATAAAAATCTCTGAGCCATTTGTAGGTTTTTTGTACTGCTAGTGGCAGAGTGAAGGATAGAGCAGTGATGCTGGAAAGCTGACCATCATTAATTTGAAAAGAACTACAAAACTAAATATTAAGATGCATCCTTTATGATTAATGGAGGAAAAAAAAACATACTGAAGACCACTTGATATCATTTTACATATCCCTGGCCCAATCAGTGAATTTCATGAGTGCATTTGCCCCTATTTAAGCCAAATACACCTGTGAGATTGGTCTTTACTGTCCTTGTGACAGCTCCTGAATCAAAATCAAGTTTTTGCACTATTTTTTTAGCCTGTGGTTTCCTTATTTCTGACTCATTCCTCTGATAGATGCTATAAATAAAAAGGTATTTTAAGCAAAATTTGTACAGGAAGGATACTTTTAATGAAACAAAGGTGATCAGTCTTGCCTTGGACCCATCAGCAATAGCCTTGAAGGAAAAATAAAACAATTTTATTACCCAGTTTCCATCAACTGCTATTGCATTCAGGACTTCCATACTGCAAATCTCTTCTACTCAGACTGTATTGTTATTTTGTCATTGTCACTGCTAACCTTTTAATTTCCACAGATTTTCATGTCTAAGTATCTCAATTAAGCAGAAATAATGAGCTAGTGAATTCACTTGATAGCACCTCCTGAGCTAAATAAAAGACAGGTGATTCTAAACCAGCTTCCTCCATGCATTTTAGATAGGAATCATGAGCTCAATTTCACTGCTATGGTTCAGGGAAGTAATAAAAGAATATATATATATATATATATATAGACAGATTCACTTCCTTTTTTCCTTTCCCCTTGGCTTCCTTTTTACCCTTTTTTCTACTGGATGGATTGTAATGACCATTGCTTTTAGAACAGATACCTACCTAGATGCTACTCAGATAACTAAAACTGTAGTTTAGAGCGGTTTAGCAGGATCATTATGATGGCTCTATGGATATTGCCTGACAATCTGTTTTACCATAGCCTAAACAAAGGCTAATTCTTTATATAATTAAGAAGATATATAGAATTAGGCAGATGTAATGGTTTTCGTGGATTTTTTTTTTTTTTTTCCTAACAAAGGACCTGTCCAGTGTTTTTGCAAGCAGACAAAAAATAAGGCATGTCACATTTCAGCCAAATAAAAAAAAAATGCAAGTAGGGCATTAGTCCAATGCTTTTATATTGTGCATTTCAAAGTTTGCACCCAGTGGGTGGGGCAAAAATAAATCAAGGCCTCCTATGGTGAAAATGTATTTGGGATTCAAGCATCTAGAATCTGACCCTATCTTCTGCTCCCTGGGATTGTCAGCTGCTTCAGGGGTCATCTGATATATACCTCCTTTTCTCACTTCTGAGAATTTTTAGCTTGGAGTGTGTTTGAAAACACTTCAGAAAAAGGGTGGAAAACACAGAGTGCCTTCTTTGAAATACACTCCTTTGTTAAATTCCTTTCCCAAGGGTAAAGAGACTCTCAAACACCTGAGGGCAACAAATGACTCTATTCAACGCTCTCACAAATGACCTAATAAACTCCCAAAAGGTTACAATAGCTTATTTGTCATCATTTCTTGTCAGCTATTTATAGCACCAATGTAAATGGAAGCAAAACAATAAATAACTGAGTTATTTTCTTTATTCTGAAGATTCATTAAAGCCCAAATGGTGCTTTACCATTTAAAAACATCAATAATTAATTTTCCAATTGAGTTTAAACCACTCTCACACATTTTATGTTACGTTAAAGTTTATATCTACCTACATGCAAAACATCTGTCACCATTTCACCCCCTTCCCTTGGAATATTTGCAGATAGCTACTTTATAAAATTGTTTGGGTTAACTTTTAAAATGTCAAATGCCTGATGGACCATGTTGCAAATGCTGCTGCTGAATGGATTTCCATATGGACTTCAGTGAGAAAGCAGGGTGATCAGTATGGTGTTAAAGACCCTGATCTCAGTCACAGTAATTTCAATATCTAATAACACTACTGTATTTAAACTCTCTTCTGGACTGAATTCTGATCCATGTTGCTGCCCGTTGCATTGCTCTTGCATGTATCAAATATGTATTAATTATATTTAATATTTAAGATATTTATCCCAACAGGCAGACGATGTACTTTTGTACATGGCTTCGCTCACTTGAGCTGGGCACTTTACGTGTTGAATGAGTCCAGTACAAATGGCTTTACCACTGTCACTAATGCTGAAGTATCACTGTGCCTCTAGACACAACAGAATAAAACGACTCGGGGTTTCTTTTGGTGTGTCTTTTGTTTCAGTTTCTTTGCCCAAATCAATACAATCATTGTACCAATTTACACTATCCTGCTGTAGTGGTTCTAAGAAATCTAGCCACGTAGTATATTCTCTGACTTCTCTCTAGAGTATTTTATGTGGAGTGCATCATTTGTAATGCAGCATGGTATGTAAAATGTGTCTTTCCATCTCTTGCAACATCTTTTGCAAGATCCTTTGACTTACCAGCTTCTTTGTCATCTCCACCTCCTTTAGATATTTCTTTTCATGTCTGTGATGAAAACACACCTCTCCTGGCTTCAGGAGTGAAACATCTTGGTTACTACTTTCACTGGTCCATATACATATGCATAAATGTACATATATCTATGTATTTAAATTTTTGTATTTACTACGTGGATTCCTCCTGGGAAAAAGAAGAAAGAGGCAGAATTCACATGAGGCAATTCTGAACAACACTTAGATACTGCTGTGGTCATGGGGGCATCAGACACAAAAGTGAGAAGAGTAAGGAAGAATTACAGGCTGTCAAAAGAAACATTCCTGCGCCCCAAACAAGTTTTTGGAGAGATTTAGGCACCTAAATCCTTTACCTCAGTCTGCAGAATTTCTTTAGCAGATATCTAAACCTGGATAGGCCAAAAATAACTCTTTGGCCACTTAGTTTCCAGATCCTCAGTTCTGTCTTCTGGACATACGTGGTTGAGCATCTGGGTACAACTCCTGTCTGAGCCCTCCTGGAATGAAGGACCTCGAGGGAGTACCAAAGTGCCAGTTCCAGAGGAGCATGCCAGATACCTATCAATGGCCCTGTGCTTGGCAAAATGTTTAGTGTTTGTGGCCATCTGTATTTTAAAATAATGCATCTGACTTTTACCTGCAGTGGTTTCACAGTGAGAGTGCTCAGACAGGAGGTATAGGTTCAAAACCAAAAAATAAGGTAAGGAAGAGAGAAAATGTATCATTAGCTTACATTCACTAGGAAAGGGGAACTGTGGGTGCCTGTGTGGGTGTAAAGAAGTTCTGTTTTCGAAGTCTGCATAGTGCTCTGCTGTGTCTCTTACTCCTACTAATCTCCTTGTAAGCAGATTAAAGATCCCAAAGGAGAAATATAGTTCACTGAAAGAACCAAAGAATATGATTTTCTTTTCCCAGAGTTTTTAGTGATGACAGTAGGAAACAAAAGAGAATTTTAAAGGCTGTTAATTTTAAGAAGAATTAATCATTGTGATCATTGCACCAAATCATCCTGTGTCTTAGTAAAGCGTGAATCATTTCACCCTGTCTCTGCTATCAGAAAGTTTGGAGTTTAATCCACACTAGTCACCTGGACTCTGTCAGCGAGGACAGTATACACCAGATCTATAGGTTATTGTTTCCATCATAAGTATTGATGCGATGGTCACATTCTGCAGGTGCTGTTTCTTTCCATCAACACTAGATTCTTCTAAACTAATCAAGGTTCATGCCTGTTTTAGATGGCTAAAGTTAAAAGAAAGTAATTCTGCCTTTTTGTAGACATGATAGTTTTGTGTGTAGTCACTATGTTCAAGGAAGGATGAGTGCCTTTAGGCAGCTGGAGACAAAGGAGAAAAGGAAAATATATATGCTCACTAATGTCTGGAGAACCTCGTCATGCTACAATTGTATTCCTGTATCCGTAATGGTTTATGGGACTGAGAGACCCCAGGTTTGTAGGAAACTCACCTTTTGTGAGATCAGATGACACAAAAGTGGCTAGATTTCAGGCGCACAAAATTATCTGCTATTCATTTTTGTTCTGCACAAGGAGAAGTCCTTTTCATTAGTTCTAAAGCATTATCTCAAAAGGTATGATTTATAATAATTCATGTCAAATAACAATTTTGTAAAAACTTGTTCAGAGGTAGATTGGACTTGGTATTCAAAACGCTAACAGCAATGCTGATAAATGTTATTGAAATATTGTTAATATGGGCACGTCCTAATGTATGTCCTCTACATCTTTTCTAACTTAATATATGATAAACAAAACATCAATTAGACCTAAGGGAAAAGAAAAAGAAAGAGACTATAACACAGCCATAATATAGTGATAAAATTAAGTGCCTCTCCAAGTCTCAATTTACGTATTTAAATGATCTTTGCCTTAAACAATGGTTGTAACCAGACAGACATATGGTAAATACGTCCTGATCCATTATGTGTTATTCAGATCAAGAAAGCTTGTCGGGGAGGGGGAGGCTTGGTATTAAAAGTGATCTGGTGTTATGTACACTCAAGTAACCCCTTCATGGGGAAGAAGGGGAAAAAAAACCCAAACCCACAACTTTGTGAAAAGGGAAAAAAAAAATCTTAAAAAGCAAAGCTGAACACTTTGCTGCTGTGCAGGGAAAGTGAGAAACGGTCCCCCCTGCCGGGGAAGTTGATGAATAATCCGCAGATCTCAAGCTGAGCCTTGGGCTCAGAGCGGCTGGTATCCCATACTAACACTAATCAACCAGTATGAAACATCCATTTTAAACGCAAATGAGGGGGGCCTTTTCAAAGGAGACCCAAAGAGGGGAGGGAGGGGGAGTTCAAAGCTCAAAATGGTTTTCTTTCTTTCTTTCTTTCTCTCTTTCTCTCTCTCTCTCTCTTTTTTTTTTTCTAAAGAAGACAGAAATATGGTTGGTTATTATCTAAGTTATTGCTACAAAGAATTTTGAAATTAAAAGATAAGCTTTCAGAGGAAGCTCAGTAATTTTCATAAAGAAGGACTTAAAACAGATGTGCCCTCTTTAATCGGGGTGTGCTTGAAAAAATATAAATGCATTTTTAACATAGCAGGGGGAAAAAATCATACGGTTACACATTTGTCTCCTGGGCAAAAATAATTTCAAAAAAAAAGTTTCACTGCATAAGTATCTCACAAATACCCACCAGTAAGAACTTTCTTATCTAGCAAAAAGTTGGGTGAATGATCAGACAGTGTTTAGAAAGCAGAAGAAAAATCTTATGTTGTTTTGCTCTAATTTTCTTCTTTTTCACTGTCTTTTTCCTATTCAAATAACTGCTGAAGCGAATGAATGTCTTCATCAGGGTTAGTATGTGACTGCCAGTAAATCCCTAGTAATTATTGATATGTTATTTGTTGTCCTTCTCTGTAAACTTTTTCTTCTAATCTCTATGTCCTGTAGCATGCTGTAGCAAATAAATTCTCTGTCCAAAACTCTGGTCTCTTACCTTTTTTCTGTCAATATGGGACTGCCCTCACAGGTTCTGCCCAGAGGAAAAGGTGTCACTTATACCAGAGAAGATTTGCTTGAACAAGGGCTAGAGACAGAGATATTAAGGATTCAGTGTTTTCTAAATGTTCTCCCTGAACACTCCCAGCCTTGAATTAGCTATTTTTGCCTTGTTTTCCTAAATCCATGCTGAAGGAGGATGCGTTTTAGATAGGAAGTTATTGCTAGAATATGGAATAGCAAAGAGCTAATGTGATTTTCTGGAATAATGTAACACAACAGTCCTCATAAAAACCCTCTTGCCAAGAAACCCACATGTTCTGACTGGTTGCTCAACTACAGCTTATAACAAGTCCGACAGCTGCCGCAGGAAGGTTTTTGTACAGAACATTACTGACATGTTTTGTTAAGTACACAAAGAGCTAATAATCCTGCAGAATTAAATTTGTGTGCCTTTTGGTTGGAGCAGCAATAAGATGTAAGTTCTTCCTTTTCAAAAATGCCTCTTTTAGAGGGCTGTTTCTGAGAAGCCACCCTTACCACATTTTACCCAAGACTTTCACAGCATGGAGAGAATTGTCCCCCTAGTGTCAGCAGCTCCTCCATCTGTGCTTTCTTCTTGTTGCTATCCAAACTGGGTCAGGCTACAAGAGATGTCTAGAATGATCACCTCCCCTTGCCTGCTTGCACTGGGAGAACACAGACCCGTGTCCATGCAATACACCTTGCAAAGAGTCACCCTGACAGGTCAGCTCCTGGTACAGCCCACACAACAGCACGACTCTTCCAGTAAGCCCACATTCCCACGAGGTCCCTTCACCCAGGAAACAACTTTGGCACTGCAAGCTTTTCTAGCGGGTACTGAACTGGTGTGACTACATGGAGGGAAGAGGTATGTCAGGACAGAAAAGTTCTCCCTTATTACTTATCTGGCCCAACAGAGGCCTTTTTTTGCCCTTCAGAGTATCACAGGAGTCTAGAAAGGGTCTGAAAAGGATAGTAGGATGAGAAAACACCTTGCAAACAGCAGCAAGACAGGGAAGAGCTAAATGGCTGTTCTATTTTTCCTTATGTAAATAGGAATCAGAGCCCTCTGTCTACAAATAGATATGCTCCCAACCACCTTGCAGTTGCCTTTTTTTTTTACTTCCTTTTTAGTGAATTGGTAAATTCTGTTGGTGTTAGTGATTTACTGCTCAAAATGTATACTATGGTGGCTGGGGACCACGGTGCTACTTTGCCCATGGGGTTCCTTTCTCTTCGTCTCATGCTTTCCAGGATAGGAGGGAAGGGAGTTGGGGCCAGTGAAGCAGTGTTACACCATGGGGTGATTCCAGGGCAGGGAGGGTTCCCAGCTGAGCAATGAAGCTTTTTGGTTCTTCTGAAATAACATAAAGCACACTCATTGCTGGATGGAAGGACTAAGCCTCCTTATTTTGTATGAATATAAATTTTTGATGCTAAATATATGCATTTAGCATTGCAGTCACATAGGTTGAGATACTGCTGTGCAAAGCTATAGTCTGGAACCTGATACTGCAAATTTGATGGCTGTAAATATGCCATGAATTTTGAAGGGAGTTGTCTAGCTATGAGGAATGTGGTCCTTCCAATACCAGCTATATCAGCTGACAGCTGTACTCACAACTAAGCCACAGAATAATAAAACACCACCTAATTATTAGAGGGAGTCAGGCACAGCAGGAGACCTGCTTTGACATTTGCCCGTGTATGACTTAAGAATTATGGCCACTCAGCAGTAGGAGAAAAGCAATACAACCTTTTTGACATAAAAAGCACCTATTATCTACTTTTCCTTTTATACAACCAAAGTAGTATTCTCGATAGACACTACAGCTCTTCTAATGAAAAAGTCAGAGGAAAGAAATTTGCTGAAAAAAAATGAGATGCCAAATACAAATGTTTCTGTCCTCAGCATACAGAAATTATAGGCTTGAGGTATGGTGGTAGCCTCCAGAAGTTTGTTCACTTTCCTGTAAACATGAGTATTTTGTTTTGGAATTCTTGATTTAATTTAATAGTTTTAGCATAACAAAAATAGAATGTTCCCTCTGCTCCTGTATTGAAGAGCCCACTTTCAAGGCCAAGTGATGACTTCTAATCTCAGTACTAAGACGTCATGTTTTTCCACAAAAACAGCTGCTTCTTAGGATTTGTTTGTGGATATTAAAGTCAGTCTTTTTTATGTCCCACATTAGACCTCATTCACGACCAGTAGCCTATGAATGGACCAAAATAAAAAAAAACCTCAACATAAATAGCAAGTAGTGCACCATGATCACCCTTTGGGCAAGCCAGGCAAAGAGGGGGACATAGACTGGATTGCCCACAAAATGGACTGTTGTCACCTCTCAAGCCCTAATCTGTAGTAAACTAAGTTCTATTATTCTTAAATAATAAATTTTTTTTAATACTTTGAAATGCTGATGCCAAATGCAAACTCACTGTTTTTTTGACTTTGGTTTTGACTCAGGAGTCTTCCAAGTGGTTCTCTGACCTTTATACAATATTTCACTTAATCCTTTCCCTAGCTGATGAGATGTTGCTGCTGTATCAGTGCCATTTACAATGGTGTGAATGCATTATAGATGTGGTATGTCAGTCAAGCGTGATTTACAACTAAACACAGAAATTTAAAAGAGTTGGTGTTGCTGATGTACCTCTACATTAAGGATTATAATGATGTAATATGCTCGGTTTAGTTATGCAGATTTCTCTTATGTAGACAGCAATTTACTACACTTGGAGCCCATTATAATATTTACCTTTTACAACTCTGGAAAAAAAGGCCAAATCTTGTTTACTGTACTCCCATGAGATGTCTCACTGAGTGAGAAATTAGAACAGCATTTGGGCCAAAATCCAACATATTTCAAAACAATCTGCCATTCCGTGTTCCTCTCAAATGTCTTTGGAATTCTTTTAATTCAAAATTCTTTCAGCTTCTTCAGCTTCAGCGCAAGTTAATCCTGCAATAGAACAACACTCATTAAAATTAAGAAAATGTTAGTTACACCACAGCTGTAGTTAAAGCCAGTCCTTGATGTTATAAGAGCTGTACACTATTTTCAAGATATAATTGATACCCATGATGATTTGTTCAATCTATGCATGCATTTTGCTAAATCTTTTAAACACTTTACATTTTCTTTTTAGGGAACAGATCATTAAAATGGAGCGATTTTTGCACTTTAAATTATACACATATTATGTTCAAGTTTATTTCAAATTCTATCATGTAGCATATTTAATGTCTCTTGATTCTGTTTATGCATTGGTTTGAGTTGATAGAAGCTGTATAGTTCTTAAGTGCCGTTGATCCCCTCTACAGAACAATAGGCTATTACTTGGATGTCCTACATAAATCAGTGCATTTAAGCTGTATTTGGTTATTAGTCAGTACAGTATTTGTAGCATTAACATTTTTGATCTGTCTTATCAGTTGTAAAAGAAAACAAGTATGAAGTCTCCTTCATGCTTTGCTTTTAAAATGTAATTGAATTCTACAGCCAAGTGCATTAATCATGGCTGGTTATTTAATAGAAGTTTTCAAATTTGTGAAGTACTTTTTGAAGTTAATGTTACCGCCCCATTTTTCTTAAGAATGATTATTTACAGCCAGTTTGGATGGGGCTACCAAAGCAGTGGGGTTTTATCCTCGAGCTAGAGAGAAGTGGGTCATCTGGTCTCTTGATTTCTGTAGCGTTTATCTGACATGCAGTCCCTGGAGAATCCAAGTCAGATCAGAACTCACAATTCTTGCTGAAATGAATATATTAATTAAAGTTTGTTTTCATGCAGTGTTTTGCAGTATCTCTGCATGCAGGCACATCCTTTGGTATCTTTCCCATACACAAATGATGCTACTGTAAAATACTGAAGTTTAGACAAAGCAAAAGTACTTTCTTATTTTTTGTATTCCAGCACTCAAGGAGGACCTCTTGCTCCTGATGCCAGATTCATCTTTCTCCCGTTGCTGAACTCCACTCTGTGCTGGAGATGTCACTATTTCTATGGTCTTAACTCCTTCCCTAGATGGAAAACTCCCTCCTGGGTTAGGATTTAGTCGCAGAGAGGAAACATAAACTGAAGGAACCGAGGAAAGGAGTAGCAGCTTCATTTTGGCTGGAAAAAAGGTTGAGGCATACCTCTCACATGAAGCAGAGATTAAACAGAAAAGGCAACATAAAATAGGGATGAAATAATTTTCTCACAGAGCAGTCTCTCAGCATAAAGGAATTTAAAGGAAATCTGTCTGTAGGATTCCATGGAACAGTGGCAGAGTTAGTTGTGCAGCTGTGGCAGAAAATAGAAGCAGTGGGTTCAAAACAAAGTTTGGTGGATATGTGGCCTGTACAAAGACAGCCTCTTCTTGATTTGAAAAATCTGGTGGGTTCATGTTCAGATTTCACAAACTCTTTCATGAGAAGATAAACCTTGTGCTCGGAGAACACTCGTTGAAACTCAGTGCGAAGATACATTCAGTGTTTTTCCTCTGATTTTTTCCTGCCCACCAATTTCTGGTGATCTAAGCAGTGATTCAGTCCTGAGGCAACTGAGAGAGGTGACTTTCCATGTAACCTACAAACATCCTCATTCTAGTCTCATCTGTGCTTTGTCTATGTTAGCACAACTGGTGGCTCTTCTTTTGTTTGCCTTGCACTGGAGCCAAAGGAAATAGTCATTCTTATCTAAGACAGTGGTATGGAGCAAAAGCAAAAAGAATCACTTGAATAACCAGAATAAAGGCCAAGTATATGCAGATAGATCAGTGTGCTGGAGGTCTGTAAAAGTGGGGAAGGGAGAGACAGGTCTGCAAATCATCACCTTCAGCTCCCTCTTTCTAATAATGGAATTATTTATTACTAGAAAATGCATTTTAATCTCTTGCATCAGTATTAATTTTATTCAAAGACACAAAACTTGCTCAACAAGCTTATAAACATGGATAGGAATGACGATCGTTTCCAAAAATATGCCTGTATTGTCAATTTTCCAAGACCTGAGTCCCCTAGTGCCAAAAATGTGTATTGCTGTGTGCCTGTGGCTCTAATTCTTTATGTATGAGAAGGTAATAGATTGTGCTTCTAACAGGAAAAAAGACAACAATATTAAATGATTCTCCAACTTAATTAAAAGCATAATTATTAAAGGGACAACTAGATTGAGAATCCAGATTGTCTGAGAAGAAAAGTTCATAGATGTTTTGCATGTCCTATCCTCCATTCAGACATCAGATCCTCGCTGAGCAGCAATGGTACTACACTGGAACCTGTGCCAGGTTACAGCAATAATTGCAAGCCCCCCAGGATCCAAGCTCAGAAATTTTTGTATGTTCTCAGGAGACAAAGATGAGTGATCATCAAAGGCAGAGGAACACAGCATGACTGTCATAAGCCTGAAGTTACAACTTAGACATGCAATAGAAAATATCATTGGTACCTCTCCAGTGCATAGCCTGTAGTAATTAAAAACTTGATCCCTGCTGTTTTATCATCTCATTAGCAATGGGGGCACAAGACTTTTATCCTTGTTTGTCAGGAATCAAACATACCAGAGGAACTCTGATTATAAATTGATGAAAGTAAAGTTAAACTTTTAAATAAGAGCAGTTTCAGTTCACAATGTTTTTAAAGCTGATTAAAGAGATCTCATTTCAGTAATATATTATACCTACGTCCAGCACAGATAGTAGAGGTCATCACTGGGAATAGGACATGAAATAGCATTTGAAAAAGTGTGTGTACTTTTAAAATGTACTGGTTGAGAAGTAAATACAAGCCCTTTCTGAGAGTTTTAATACAACAGGTTTCAAACTTTTGATGAATTTTAATTCTTCAAACATTTCAAATATCTCTATTTTGTGATGGTTTTCATTGCATAAAGTTATTGGACAGAAGGTATCGTTACCATGTGAGTGAATATGGAGTGATATTTTTTTCCTGGTAATGATAAATTCTGTAGTAATGTCTTCCTCTCAAATACCTTGCCAAGAACCAGTTAAGGATTTGTTTCAACAATACTGGATTATGGTACAATTGAAAGCCTCTTGAAATCAATGCAAAAGATCCTATTTACTTCTGTGGCTTTTGAATCAGTCCCTTTAAGAAGAATTCTTCAGGTAGTTCTGGGGTGGTTCCAGATTTCCAGAAATATTGTCATTTTATTGCATTTTAATAAATCTCTGACCCGAAGAGTTGTACCAGCATTGAATGAGGCAGAGGCAAATTTAGTGGGAGAGAACTAACTGTAACATTCTTTTCTTTTCTTTGATATCATCTGAAATAACATTTCGTGTCGTCCTCCCCCTTTTTTTTTCTCCCATGAACCTCTGTTTCTCCTTCCCTTTCTTCTTCTTCCTCTCCTACTCCTTCTTAAGATCTGTGACTTTCCTGCTGGAGGTCTAACAGGCTAACATACGTGAACCAATGTGCTGATTTTATTAACAAGTTTTTTATCCCGATGAAAAAGCTGGGCCTATGTCATTTCATAGTGAGTAGGAAGCCACCCTTGATGTTTTGGGTCATTATCAGAAAAGATACCATTCATTATTTCAGAGCAATGGTGAACCAAAAGTAAAGAATCTGAATATTTTTTTTTATTTCAACCTGGCAAAAGAAAAGTCCTTTAAGCCAAGAAGACTAATAAAGAACTCAAGGACTTTTTTTCACGTGGAAAAGGCAAGCAATGAGAAACAAAGCAAAAATGATGATACAGTTACTCATTATTCCACTGTGATTTCTTTGTGAAAAATAAAATGATCTGATTCATCAGAATTCATTATGTCCGAGCAAATGATCCATGAAAGACAGAAAGAGTTACATCTTAAACTAGCTTCTTTTACAGAAAATTGCATCTTTAAAATATTGTTTTTACAGCATATAAGTGAGATGGTTGCTTAAACAATCTCTCATCAGTGTAAAAACTCAAAATTATTCCAAAATAAAGAATTAAACAGGCTACTTTCTGAAAAGTTACAATGAGGGATTTGGTTTTTAAGATGGAAAAAATACACTTTAAATTTTGACCATTGAATTAATTTGAAATGGATCAAACAGAAAAGTGACAGAAAGGAAATCTATTTCATAACTGAGCATAACTGGCTTATTGAACTCATTGTTGCCATCTGAACTGTGGAGGCAAGAACTTAATGGCACTCTGAAGAAACAGAAACTTTGCAAAAAGTTTTGTGAAATTATGATAGCTATTTTTTTAAACAGCAGTTTTTGAAGGGATATAAAACTTTATACTTCAGGGCATAACTCAGTCTTAAACTGTTGTGAAATCTTTCCCCACAGGCAGGTTACCCCTGGGTTACTAACTGGAGCATTCCTTTCCCTTCCCTATGCAGCATCTGTTAGTAGCTTTTCTCAAAGACAGGATACTGGGCTAACTGTACCACCAGTCTGATCAAGTATGGAATTTTGACTATGCATCTAAATGAAAACAGAACTCAGCAAAGTAAAAAAAAAATTTGAGCAGTGGGATATTCTTCCTCTAAAGGGATGTTTAGTAAAAACTGGGGAGCTCCAAAATGGACAAAGGAATAAGAGGAAACATATTACAATTAAAAAAAAAAAAAAAAAAAAAAAAAAGATATTTACACTGATTCCTGAAAATACAGTTAAGGACATATGTTAAAAGCTTGAAGACAATTAGCCTAGATAGTTGGGTAGATAATAACATAGGCTTGAGCTTTCTATCACAAAAGCAAAAACCAAAATAACCTTTCTAAAATCTTACCTATCTGGATACAGATATTCTCCCGTGCCACATGGCAAATCTGAAATCTGCATGATTTGTTCTTAGCACAATTTAACATCATTCCTAGCGAAATACAAAGTACAGTGTTGTTACACTACACAATCTCCCAAACAGAAAATATTTTATTTTTGATCTATGCACATCTAAAAACTCAGGTTTTTACAAACAAATGTATGAATAGAAGCATTATGTAGAAGTATTATGAATTTCATAATACTGCTAATTATCAGCTGTGCAGAATTCTAATATTAAATCTTGGTACTCTTGATTTTCAGATTAAAGAGAAATAGTAGAGAGGAAAAAGCAAATGAGAGTCTTCCATCAAGTCACTTTGAATCTCAAACTGAAAATGCAGATACCTCAGACTAAGTTAACCCACATGGACCAGCATGACATTTCCAGCATCAACTTTTTTTCAGCCTCAAACCTTTTAAATTAACAACAGTTGAGGAATGCATCATGGTATGTATGCTGCAACTAAGGAAAGAAAATGGTTTGACAAGATCACCATTCAATCCTACATTTAACCTTTTCTAATGTTCATCAGTATGAATGATTCATTACACTGGATTTGGTCTCAGGTCTGTGTAAGGGGAACACTGTTGGAGGAAGGACTAGGAATCCTGTTTATTCCTGGTATGTCATTTTTTTCAGGGTGTCTAGGAATCTTCCAGTGAAGCTGGGAGCTTTGAGTCAGTCACTTCCTATTTGTTTTCCCAGGTTGATAAGAATAAGATGCGTACACATGTTAAGGGTTTCTTATAGAAAATATTAAAAGGTAAACTATTTGTCCTTCTTCCATCTCTTTCTGTAACCCATGAATCCATTAAACATTATCCAGAGACAGCTGTGAAGAAAAGTCTTGTTTTCTATGCGTATGTTCTGTGTTCAGATCTATGTGCTTCTGTAAGCAAATTGGAACACAGGATGGTCAAATGAATGGAGAGCACAAAAAAGAGAGATCAGCTAAATAGTCCAGATCCTATCTGAGAGTATAGAAAACAAGCCCAAGAGAGAAGGATAAAACAATTAATTCTTAAATTTATAGGCTTTTCCCCTCATCAGTTTCACTGGAAATTACCCCCTACACAGGTTATTATTTAGTCATCCAAGTCCTTCCACTTCTAAAAGAACCCTGTTTCCTCCCATACTCTGTTCACATGTATCTTGAAAGCTCACGCTGCGGGAGAGCAGGGAAATGGATCTTCTGCAGAAGTCATGGAGCAACAATATCTGAGAGAAAATATTTGTAGCACTATAGCAAGTGGCTGGCTTCCATACAGCTTTCAGAAATACAAAATCTCTGACAAGTTTACAAGAGACTGGAGTACAAGGCATCGGTGATTGGATCAGCATCCTTTTTAACACCTGACAAGTCAGAGGTGGAACCACTCTCAGCAGTGCTGTTGCAAGGTGATGCTATACTTGTTAGCATCATACTCTTTTAATTGGTACTGTGGATTTTCCTGTCCTTTTGTCCATATTTTGCATCCAAGGAGAGTTAGGAATTTTGCAAGTAGCAGCTACTACTGTCACCCTTTGACTTCAGCCTGGATAATGTTCTCTGTGCCAGCACTGATCTCTGCTGTGTACCTTTCTTATCTTGAAACTGAGGTTAGTGCACGTGGGAAAACATACAAAGAGTTTCCATTAAATTAGTAAAACTAATTGTTTATTCAGGCAACATTCAGTGTGAATGCAGGAGAAATGGCCCGTTAGGGTGATTCTCTGAACTGGTGTAAAATTAAATGGTTCAATGGACATAAATGACAACTGTTTGCATCTTCTGACTACCAGGCCTTCTGTATTTAGCCATTAATGGCTGTACTGGTGTAGTTTTAAAAAATTTTAAACAGTAAGCCAAAATGCAAAATTACATGCCAAATGCACTATGACCACCATTTTAATGTGGGTTTTTTGGGTTATATAGTTATATGTTTGGGGTTTTTTTTCTGAGTGACATAAATGACTGATCACCTTAGCAAATCAATTCATTTATAGTGACAATAAACCCAAGTTATGATTATATAATATTAGTACAAAACCACTCGTCTAGCTAATTCAGCTTTCTGTGGATGTACCACATATCTACATTCAACCCCAAATCATTCAGAACTGGACCTACTTAAACTACCATTCTGGTATGTCTTCCTACTAGAAAGGAATTTGAGTTCAGAAACAAATGATGAATTCTTTAAAAGGAAAACTTGTACACTTCAAATTTTCCAGTAGTACAGACCCTGTATATCATTACTACTTGAACAGAATCATAGGTCTGCATATGGAATAGCTTTTCCCCGGGGTTGCAAGTATACAAGTTACTCATCCACTGCTCCCTGTTTTGCACAATCTATTTCCTTCCCATGAGTTCAATTTCCAAGAGGATTGTGAAAAGGAAGCTCATAATGGCATTGGAGTGAATATAACTTGCAGAAATGCAGTAATTGTAACAATAAAGAAATGCAAAGATTCCCTTCAAGATTTACTAGAAAAACTAATTCCCTGATCTACCTAGATGCAATGGGTTAAATAGCAGAAAAAGCAACTTCCACTTCCAAACGGAACACAATATAACAATAGTGAGTTCTCCAATCTGCCACAAGTACATCTGAATTGGTTTATTGTGTGTCAGGTAATTCAGAGTAATCTGAAACTACATATCCAACCTTGTTTGCGTTTGTAGAACTAGCAGCGTACTTCTTGGGCCCTTGTCAGGAGTGAAGTGTAAAATCCTTGTGGCTGACTCTTAAGAGATTTGAGCACCTGCAGCTGCAGCTGACTTCAGTTGAAATGGCAATGATCGTCAGCCTTGGAAGTTGGTTTCTCACTCAACAAATCAGACAAAAAACTCAAAGTGCAGTTTGTCCTTCATCACATCTTTTGGTCTGAATAAAATTAAACTAAAAAGATCTCAATACTGTTAAAAAATAAAATATAGAGAAAATGATTACTAGAAGTTTGTACAGTCGTGCTGGGGACCTCAGCGCCAGACTGCTGTTAGAGTTAGGGACAGGGTTAGAGTTCAATGAGCCACAAAGTCTCCAGTTCCAGGGACACTAGGCCTGAAAAAGGGGAACACAGCATCCCACCAACATTGCTCCCTCCACGCTTTCTCAAATGGGCCAACCATTGCATTGTCCCAAAAATGGATTCTTCATCTGGTGTGTAAAGTCCAATCCACACACAGCGACAAGATATGAAGTTTATTACAATCTTGCACAGGATCAGGTGCTAGCAGGCTAATGCCAAGAAACTCACACCCCATAGTGGTAGGATGGAGAGTATTTATCCACTAGAGGTTGAGATAAAGTTACAGTGCGTGTATTGCCCTTGATTGGTCCAGTGGCTAAAAAAAGAGGGTGTTTTGGCTTGTGGGTGTGAGTGGGCAGAAATTCACTGGCTTATTTCTCTTTTGCTGACTTCATGCCCCCTGAAGCAATGTCTTCTGTGGGGCCATTCCTCCTCTTCTTGTTCCTGTGATATACTGTTAACAATGCTGGGGGTGTTCCTGTTCCTGTGACATCCTGTTGTTTTCTGTAGGGCCAAGGATGCAGTCTTGTAGTGGAGCCAGTCTATCAGTCGAGCAGTTATCACCCTATAGCACAGTCATTCTAAGTAGCCTTTAACATAAGAATACACCCACTTGTATTGCATAAGGACAATCCCATTAGTGCTATAGATACTGTAGTCTGCTTATAGTGATTGCATCTTCTGACCTATAGCTGAGTAAGGGAATAGGAAATTGTTATTTCTATTATGAATGGTGGATTCTTCCCAGGTAGTATTTGGTGCTGCTCTTCAAAGAGCAACTGCACATAGATGTTACAGACCACGACTTATAGCCTCCACCTGATCCCAGACTCTCTTTTTTCAAATTGTGCATCTTTTTAAAATAAGCAAATCAAATCTCACAGCAGCGTTTCTAAAGTATACTTACCTTGAAATTTTTTCTTTCTAGTTTAGCTCTATGTCTAAGAAAAAAATGGATGCTTCAAATACTAAAGCAAGATGAAGCAAATACCGTTTGCTCTGAGATTCAGAAAGTTGCAAGTTTCTTACCAGACTACCATATACACCATGAAAGATCCTATAGGAACTTGAGAGAGGCTGGCAGTGGCAATACCAGACATACTTGCAGTCCAGTTACTATGGGTACAGCAATGGAAGACCACAGAAGCCAAGAATATTACAAAGACCCTTGTCAGGATGTCTAATACTCACAAAGGACTATAGCCAAGAATAGCATATGCTTGCTCCTAACTATGCACAGCCCCCTGAAGAGATAGGCAGCTGCACTGATGGCATGTTCTCCGGCCCAAGGGCATATGCTATGAGGACAAAAGGATTCAGTCTTGAAGACTGTGGAGATACCTGTTAGAGTCTGAGAACCAACATGTTTCTAGGGTTTTTAGTCTTCTAAGCAATTTTATTTCCACCAAAACTGCAGAAGGAGGTATGAAAAAGGATGTACAGATCAAACTGTGCAAAATCTCAGTCTATTCTCAAAATGCATTCACATTGGGATGAGCACTGCATTTGGCTTTTCCCTTGGGGTATCTACAATAAACTCTCATTGGCCCATCTTAAACTGGGGATTTCAAAGCTGCCTACAGCATTTATGGGCCTACTGAGCTCTCCCTAAAACCCATGTATGGTTTTTCAAGAAGATTGCTCCCTGAATTGTTTTTTTTTCCTTTCACTACCCTACAAGTGGTCCAGATTAAGGCTTGAGTGCTTCCTGCAACTATGGAATGCCTGCAAAAATAAAACACATCTTAAACAGGGTGAGTAGTAGGTCAAGTCTATCTGCTGTAACAACTGTCTGAGCTGAGCAGAGCTTTAAACAAAATCTGGAGTACAGATCTCTTTTTATAAACAAACTATAAACATTGCCATGGAGGAACTAAAGAAGCCTCTTCAAATCATACATGTACCAGCAACGTACAAATCAGGCCTGCTATATAACAGGTTAACCAAACAGCTAATATTACCTTTTGAGGATTTTTTGTTTGTGGCACTGCTATTATTTAAAATATGTCCCTTTTTTTTCTGAGATGAGGGGAAACACTTCATTCCCAGGCACAGAAGGAGAACTTCAGAGATAAATTTGTTCCTGCCTCACCCAAATCAAAGCTGACACTATGGTTGAAGTTGGTGATAAAAAAATAATAATAATAATAATAAAAAACAAACAGAGAGAAAGAAAGAAAACCGTTCTCCTGCACGATAAGCGGAAAAGAAACTTCAGCAAAGATAGTGTAAAAGGAAAGAAAAAGCTTGCTCACCCCCGACAGGCTCTTTTAGGATCTTATCATTAATATAACATTTAACAGACAGCCGTCTCAAGCGTGAACCAGCCATTCTCCCTCTTGAAAAGTCTTTTTGCTTAGCCAAGCTTAAAAAAACTCCTTTTCAAGATAAACATTGCACAAAGTGAAGCATAAATTCAGTAAAAGTCAGAAAGATACAGCAAGCAGCCAGACTATATAGGATGTTAAAATACAATCTTTCCTTATGCTGACGTCTGTGACTCATGCCCAAGGCCTGATCCAAAGTCCATTGAAGTCAAGCGGGTACACCAGCTGTCTGTCTGCAAGAGGGAAGTCTGCTGACAGAAAAACAAGAATAAAGTCCCTGCTGGTAGGATGGCCCAGATCCCATGGACAGGAAGGGCACTGAGGTGATGTTCTTGTTTATGCACCCTCCTCAGGTTCTTGCAGAGACACTTGTGGAGAATTTATTCCCTGTCCTGTCCAACAGGGAGCCCCACCAGAAAATCTGAGAGATGGAGAAAATTAATTTTTCAGGGATATATATGCAACTCATACAGCTAATCAAATGAAATAATTGCATTTTGGATTGTTTGCCTCTATTATTTATTACACACACAGAGAAACAAGTAAATGAAAATTATTCAGGTCAAACTCCAGCACTTAAAAATAAGAAAATGCCAGGAGTTGAGATGCTCGTAGAGCAGTATTAGCCTCCTGCTGTTCATACATTATGGCAGAGTTCTTAATTACATAATTACATTTTTTTTCAAGAGAACCTATACCTCATTCAACACACGGAGACAGATCGCTGCTGTTCAATGTTTCCCTTTATCTCTGGTGTTCAGTGTGTATATCCATCCCTTATGTACAGCACACTAACTGGCTTTGAGATGGAATTATTAATTCTTATGGATCTTTCTGTAGCACTTATGACTGAAGTATCAGTATTTTAAAAACATTCTTTCAGGCTCTGTGAGGACAACGAACAGCATTATTGCCACTTTGTTTGCCAGATTTTTTTAAGAAAAACACAACAAATTAATTCCTCATTTTACTCCCAGAAATGTCTGAGGCAGTCAGCTGAGATCACAGATTTCAGGACAAACAGATACAGTTTGGTAGAACTAGGAGTGGCTGAAAAGTGTATTGTAACACATTGGCACTGGGAAACCTGCCTCACAAACAGTGCAGCTGGCTCCATTTGTGACTTTTTTACAGGAAATGTATGCTTCCTCTTGAAAAAAACCCAAAAAGGACAACAGCCATGCCCTTTCCTCCTGCCCCAAAGAATTTATGAGCTCAGACAAGTAAAATACATAGATTATTAGAAGTCATGGAGGCATTATTCATCATAGCAACAGTGTAACAGACTTTCCCTGAAAAGGGTTTTAAGGAAGGAATTGAAGATATCTGTCATATTTGGTATATGCAAGAATGTATATATGCCTTATGCAAACACTGCTGGATTAAACGTAAGTTTTTTGATGAATGTTGAATCTGTCCCAGAGGGAATAGGTAAAAGAGATAATGGATATGAGCATGACAGGGAGATGTTAGGTAAAATACACTTTGGGGAAAGTAGCCCTATTTATTTGCAGTTGTTATGCATTAATAGCCTGGTGTAAGTAGAAAAAGAACTTCATAGGGACAAATTGGATATATCTGCTTTATTCAGTAATATGGATTCGAAAGGGCAGATCCAGTAGTGCTGCCTTAGGGGAATGAGTGACAACAAAGCAAATAAAACAGATCCTTCCAATTACTCTGTGCTTATTTAGTTTGTATTTTAAAAAAGTATTTACTCCCTTTATATGCAGAATATTTCCATAAACTGCACTGACATTCTCAGCTGATACTTTCTTACCCCATTTTGTACCCATGACAGTTAAAGCAGGTAAGCAGTGGTCTGGACTCCAGTGCCCATATGTTAGAAGTTAGCACTATAGCCATCACTAGCAAGACCTGACACTGGAAGTGCTTTGCCTGTACAGGAATAGAACACTTTCAGCTACTACAGGACCAGCCATTTGCAAATATGAACTCCACGTTTTGGTTTTCCATTTGGTCTGTGCAGAAGCACATGCGGGGCTTTTTGTTTTCCCAGTTGTGCACAGCCAGGAACCCTGGTTGCAACACGGGCAAGTAGAGCCAAGCTTCTACAGTTCCCTGGCCCCCACAGCGGGAGCTTGTCTGCTTTCAGCTCACCAACCTGACATCCTTGCTCACACACACAGTGTCTGGCACAGCAGCTATTTTGGGTGGATGTAGGAAGGTTCCTTGGGCCTTCATTCCAATTACTCTGCCCAAGATGAGTCACACTGAAACCCAGGGAATTAAGGTTCTCAAAGCCCCAGGAGACCTCACTTTGCATGGTCACGCCTGCACTTCCTCACTATCCACTTAAGGGAAGAGGCTGAAGGCTGACTGTGCAATGAGACTAAACTATTTGTTTATCTGAAAAAGAAAACAAAATCTACTGAAAGTTTTCTCCCTTTGCCACACACACACCAAGCAACATGGATTTACATGAGCTTGCACTGAACAACTCAGCCAAGCACATTAAGCTATCAGCACATCATCAAACCATCACAAACACTTCCTGCCTTCCTTTTCCCTGCTTCTTGTTATTTACCCTTTGCCAGGCAGCAGCAACCACAATCTGCAGCTTAACAGCTTGCACTACACTGAAAAGAAACCCCTGCACAAAGAAATGTAACCACAAAATTATGTCACTCAGTAGCAATTAGCTTTGTTTTCAATATACACAAACTCTGGGGCTTGGGAGGAATGAAAATGTAATAGCAATTGTGTGGGGCAACAGGTGAGTGACTTTGTGGCTTATGGGGGATCTATTACTTCTCTTGGGATGGAAAAAGTCCGTATTTCACTGAAGATACTGCAAGTCCAAACACTGGCATACAGGGAAAACTAGTGATTTGTATCTGATCTGAAACCACAGAACAAACAGGAGCAGCGTTACAGACTTTTGCCCTCATGCAGTGACTGACACGATTTTTTGAACAGCTATTACATGTCTGAAAATTGACATATTACTGGTAGCAGCACAAAAGGCACCCTCTTTCAATAGCTGTTACTCAGCAATCAGTGTCCAAGCCTTAATGTTTTCTTTTGTTGAAAAAAGAAAATCAGAAAAACTAAAGTAAACCACAATCTGGTTCTGTGCCAACAATATTAACCAGCTTCTTTTAAAGCCTTTGAAGTTAGCAGGGGGCATCCAATCTTGTGGTGCAAGTAAAGAATGATACTTTAAGCGATTCCTTTTCATCCCTTTAACTTAATGAAAGATTAATAGCCTTGTTATTTTTGTTTCTGCTTTATTTTTTATACTCGGGGTGGGGGGAGAATTTTTGGCACTTGTTGAAACTGAAATGCTGCCTATAATGATTTTATGGATCAGTGAAGCACTGAGTTGTTTGGGTGTTGAGATGTGTGTGTTCCCCCCCATCTGTGAATCCTGTTTAACAATGCCAGGCACAAAGTTACGTACTGTAAGTCCAAAAAAATAGCCATGCAGATACTTTTGGGAAGTAGGTGGAAGAAGGTGCAAGAAAGCTTTTAGAGTGCACAGACCTAAAAGAAAAAGTAGTGAGGGGGACTTAGCAAATCTTTTCAGTGAAAGAGCTGCGGATTAGTTATAAAAATGTAATCCACTTCCTAGCTGAAGAAAGCAGCTTTATGTCGCTGCTGGCTGTGAAGATACAATGTGGGGTTTATAACAACCATTTATTTATATATTTTCAACCAAAGCCAACAAGGCAGCATTCCTGGCTTTTCACTGCCATTGAGGGTGTAGAAGATAGGTAGCTTTTATTTTGTCTTTCTGTTTTTGCTGCATCTCTCTTTCAGCGGGTGGAGGAGACTGTAGGTCTCATAAATACCTTCTAAACAAATTATTGCAGCCATCTATTCCCTCTGCTTCTGTAATATTTTCTAGGCTACATTGTGTAGTTTTGTGTTACTATGTGTTCAAGCCCATATGAAAAATTTAGTGACCCTCAGGAGAAGGGTAGTGTAGTATCGTGCAACCTGCAAAAGTTTCATTTTGCCAGCTGAGGATCTGGCCAGGCACCTCCCC